>JAOWBL010058828.1:0-10513 GCA_028564865.1 Zenarchopterus dispar | reverse complement strand
ATTAGTTTTGGATTCAATTGAGATGCTAATACATTTCTCTAAAAAGATATCAGCATGTAATCCACATGCCAAAAAAACAAAAAAAACCACCTCAGTTCCTCTCTCCTTTGTTGCAGAGAGATCATCCAGGAAGCCGTTTCAATTCCCAAGAAGTCATGCAGGCTTTATGAGTCATTCCCTCATCTTGATTAGATTCTTAGCAGCACGAGACCATCAAGGTGGAGCTCAACTGAGCAGGGGTGGGTGGGTGAAGTTTGAGACAAAACTATGCTTGGAGGAAGCTTCTCAAAATAGCGAAGGCAGGCCAGTGCCATTGTCTGAAATGTTCCAGTGTCTTTTCTTTTCTTCCGGTGGACTTCATCACTGCTCACCTCGCCCCTGCATTATACTCAGCAGACAGTAGACACACAGGCACCAGGGGGGAAACAAATTCTCTGTATGCTACTCTTTCAGGATGGCTATTAAAAAATATTAGCCAGGGGCAGGAGGAGGGCGCTTAGAATAAGATAATCTTGCAGACCAGTTGAATAAGGTAATCCCTGATACATATTATTGTAGTACATCTTGTATTACTCAATTTAATTGTTCCTTTTTATTTTATTCTAATTTTTTTTGTCATATTGAACTAAACAGGATGAATTTAGTGAGGTGTCATTTCCCACATTCACTTGGGAGTTCGTCCTTTTATTCACCCTGCCATCGCAGTGCCACATTACATTGTCTTTGAATCATCATGAGAGGCATCATAGGAAATCTGAGGACCTTTTGCTTCTAAATTTGCAACCATCTGTAGTGGGAATATGTGTAAATGCCAGAGCTTACATCCAGCAACCATGAATACACACACACACACACAGAAAGATGTTCTGTCTGATGAATCCCCCACACTGGTCCCAGTATAACCCAGAATGTGAGCTCACAAGTCTTCCACGCTACTTCAGATGCAACAAAAAAGCATATACACTTCAGTATAGTGAGAAAATCAGGTCAAAACACTGTGAAAAGTGAAAAAAAGGTTCTGCCCCTTAAATAACCTCCCTACACAATAAACACAATAAAAGACAGAACAAAAGTTTATATTAACATTGTTCCCCATAATGTACTCCACTGCACTTTACAACTAACACCATTATACTGAAAGAACCTCTTGATGCAGGGTGGAGGTGTGCAGGTAGAAACATTTTGGAGCTCCATCAATTTTGGGAAAACTAGATTTGTTTAAGAGAAAGACATTATAGTTCTGAATAAAAATGGACTGAGCTCTGTTGTGGGTGTAGTCTTGCTGGTATACAGGGCCTCTTAGGCTAATAAAAAAAAAAAAAAAGGAGCATGTTGCTAAATGGGAGCAAGGACACGATGGCAGTGGAGGACACCTCGGTGGCTGATGGCCAAATGAGTACCACCCCCTTCACCTTCTTTTGTTTAAATTAATTCTTGTCTCATCAATAAAGATGAGTTTGGAATAGAAAGCTCAAGGATAATCTATAGAAACTCAGGCTAAATATTGATTACACAAGCAAGAGGCGAAGGCTCAAATACCTTATATGAAAGCTCATACTTCTACACATTCCTGCTGCTCCTCCTGACCCGGTCAGACTTTCATTCTAAAGGGACAGGTTCATGAGGAGGCTGTGGCCACTTGTAGAGATGCTTACAGCATTTATCTTTTTGAATTTACACTGAATCCATGTTGAAGCTCTTGAAGATGCATTACGTTGTTGGTGGTGTCCTCTGAAACCAGCCTTCACCTGACTCCACCACGTGGGTCCCTGTCACTCTTGCAAGTTCAGGAGTACTCTTGGTGGACCGGAGCAGTCCAAAAGCCTGCTCAGCTTTGCCAATTATTTTACTCATTTTTTTAAATAATAGAAGCATGTGACAATTCTTCATTTCTGTTACTATATGAAATAGTAATTCAAAGCTGAAGCTACAAACTCCAGTCTACATATTTGTCGTTAAAGCAAAGTGTAAGACACGCTAAAGTTACAAAAGCAATGCATCAAACCCGCTTTCCTCTCTGACAGTTTATATTACAGAAGTGCCTGTGAAGCGGCACATGTTTGCCTGCATTTATTATATAGCCCCTCTCATTAACGTCCACCGTGAACAAGGACACGGTCAGCAAGAAAGGCATAAATTTCATCCGACACTGCTTGTGTCTTTGGCCTTCGGCTTCCTCCTCCTCAGCCTTCAGTCTATTTACTGCCTCCTTACTTAACTTCTTTCTGAATCCATTCACCCATAGCTAAGTGTTCTGACCCAGGGCTCTTTTGTCTCATCTGTTGCAGGTTCTGATTGGTGTGTGAACAATTTTCACTCACAGTGTTTCCGCCAGGACAACTAAGTGGGCTCAAATCGTGCTGACCTGAATTAATATTTACTTCTGATGTTTTCTAAATTAGCACTTGGCAGAGGGAATGATTTATGAAGTTACTGGTTTGTAGGGTTTTGCGCTAACAGTTCAATAAACTTGAATCATTGGTCATATGTTTTTTTTTTGGGCGGGGGGGTGTTTTTGCTCATAAGCCTGGTGAGAAAAACCTTCATATCTTACATTTTTTCCTGAAACCACGATGTCACATGGCTGTCACAGCAGAGGTGATTCACGAGGAATGTTCAGTATGCAACTACCCTCAATAGTGGGTATTGACCTTAAGAACAAAATGAGTTTCCTCATTTCCAGCACTGGGAAGTTCATTTATCTGTGATAGACTCAGTGTAGAAGCCAGTTGAGATGGTTTCTCTATTTGGTTTGTATGCCTTCTAAACACCTTTCTAAGGAGATACCCTTTAGCCCTGAAGCCCTAAGGCACTCCCATGACATGCTTGAAAGGTTATATCCCCTACCTGGCCTTGGAACTTCCTGACATCCTCCCAGAGGTGGTGAAAGAAGCAGATGTGAAAAGAAGGATCTGAGCCTCCTTGATAGTCAGTGTATGATAAACAAGTTCATTGCTAAGGTTGTTAATGTAACATGATCATTTCTTGGAAATCCCTCTCCAGTGGCCTTTAGAGTCACTTGAGGGAGATTAGAGGAACTCGTTGTTACAATGAAGAAGATATTGTGCCAGAACTTAAACACAGGAGATGAGGATGGCAGGAATGCAAAACAAAAAATTATTTAATTTATTTATTTTTAGTATCTCAGCTGCAAAATCCATTTAAATAGCAATTATTTAATTATTTATTTATTTAAAAAAAAATCCTCAAAATATATTCACAAGCAAAAACCACATCCAGGGAGCCAGACAGTATGAACCACCAAGGAGGAAGGGAAGGACTGAGGAGACAAGGGTGCAAACAATCAGGACAGACAGGAGCAAGGGAAGTCTATAATTAAACACAGGGACACAGACTTTCAAAATAAAACAGGAACTAATCAAAAACCAAACCCATGACACTCATCCACTGTGGCCTCCTTTTTCAGAGGTTGATGCTTGTTTGATATTCTCCACTTTAGACAGATTCAAGTAGTTTAAGGTATCTTTTTTAGTATATTTGGGCAATTAAGAGTGATAATGTTTAAGATTTTTTTAAGAATCATGACAATCTCATTTGTAGTCCATGTGTCCAAATATGACAAAATCCTTCTGATCCCTATGATAGGAAAAGCAAAGCAATGTGACAACAAAAACAGAGAACAAAATGAGTCCTGGTAATCAAACATGCAAACTTGAAAAGTAGTGGTAGTTTAAAACTTTTCTAAAACTGACTTTGGCATAAAATATATGAAAACTTTTCACATATGAGATTTTGTACCTATTGACAGGTAAACTGCCTTAGAAAGATGGTTAAAAAGAGTGCCATTTATAAACAAAACTTTAAATATAAGCATTTATGAATTTAAAAAAAAAATCAAACACCCAGAATCTCATTGGAAACAAGCTCAGTGGTTTATCTGGATTATTGTTTGTCCTGCAGAGAAATTGCTCTTCACTTTTTCAACATTGAGAAAGTCAGTTGCCTGCTTGATCGTTGAGGCTGAATGAATATACATGACTGAACTTATCTGTTAATAACTTTACCTGTTCTGTTTTTGATGCAGTACCAGTAGCTGCTATGTTTAACATTTTTTGTAAGTCAGTTCAGTTTTTTTAAAACTCATGACTTACCATCTTTTTTTTTCCATACAGATACCAATCTCTGCCAGTGTTTGATCAGTCAGAAGTCGTGCAAGGCTGCGATGGCTGCCCTGCAGTATCTGATGAAACTGTTCTTCTGATAGCAGTTGTGATTTCAACACTGCTTTGCTCGCTGCATGGTGCTGCAAGCGTATTCACATAACCCGGATGCATATTAGATCAGGTAGACATATGGCAGCAAAACAGACTTCTGAGATTTGAACAATGTCCTCAATATGTGAAATACAGAGGGCATGCGTGTATTTGTACAATTATGTTATCACATTTAATCTTTTTACAAGAAACAGAAAATTAAAGAGAAACTGTTCAGAGACTAAGAGATTAAAGACAAAAAACTGCCCTCTAAGTACTCTTTATTGAAGATCAGCCATTTTAAACTAGACCTAGTGCTTAAAATACCTATTGATTTTGTTTTATGCTCTCTGAGTGCACGGACACAGAAAGATTTAATTTCACATCATTTTCTGAACTTTTTTTTTCTCCTCTATAAGGTTGTGGAGTATGGTTCAAGATAAGGTAACACTTACAGTAACTATAGCTTAAATTCAGCTATGATGGACTGATGGTAGTTAACTAGTAGAGTCACAAGGTTTAATGTTCAATAACTAACTAGATAAATATGATCTAGAAGTCTATTCATTCCTATTGGAACCTTGGTAAAATAGTTTTGAATCCCTGAAAGTGTTTTTTGGAGTGTTAGTTGTCAAGTGTTCAATTTAAAAAAAAAAAATCAGCAGGAACTAGCAGGCTTTTGGAAAAAACAGCAATTACCATCACATTTAGCCGATGCTGATTGCTTGGTAAGCTCGACAGTTATGGATGAGGAAGTGATTAAGGTTAGTAAGATGAACCAGACTAGAAATATGTTTTTTCTGCTTTCAAGTTGGACATTGTAACGGAGGTGGGTGGTAGTGTTGTAACCCTCTCTACGTCCAATTGCAGGGATTTATGTCTGTCAGATCACATTCCTCACTACAGTAAAAAGAAACTTTGGTCACAGGCTGGAAAGTCTTAAAAATCTCTTTAAGCTTTGGAAAAGAGAAGCCTGGACCACAAACAAGATATTTCAGGTAGCTCAGGAGCAGCTCATCCTCTGAAAGTCTCTTTGTTGTGGACTTCAGGTTTTAGAGTTTCCTGACCTTTAGCATATGCTCAAAGTAGATACAATTAACTGAAGAAAAAAAAACTCCCAAAAAGCATAATATGTCATATTTAAAGGCTGCTGTGTTAAAGACTAGCATAACATCCTTAGAATTTATGAACCCTTCATTTTGGGCACATTTTATAAATAGTATGGCAAAAAAGAAAATAAGCTACACATAATAAAAATGTTATGCTCTTTTAACACTTATTCGTGTATAAAAATACACACTTTCTGACCACATCATAAAGGTCAGTATAATGTACTCCAGTGCAACGGTTCGGCCATGAATTCAACTATTATGAATGTTTACATTGTTGGTGACCTTGGAAAAGGTACTAATTTTACTTTTTTCATTTCTGAATTCATGCATCATTAGGGGATGATAGTGTATGAGCCTGTATCATATTTTTAAACGCTCCTGATATTTGTACCTGCCTCACCCCCCCCGCCCCCACCTGCTCTAAAGACTATTTCAGTTCACTCCCATGATGCAACCGTTAGTGATGTAATGTCAGTGTAACGACGAAGATGGCCTTCAGCACACACACACACACACATACATGCACATGCAAAAATCAATATATTTCAAACCTTATTATTACAATTTTAAGATGACTAAATTTGATTGTTATTGCTTTTCATTTTTACATTAAGGAAAATTATTTTTTTAATTGAACAAATCACTAATGTAAATCATCATCAACCATTTCAGCTTAATCCCTCTCAGAGAGGTCGCCACAGAGGATCATTGTCCAGACATCGATTTGGCCCAGTTTTTTTTTACACCGGATGCCCTTCCTGTCACAATCCCAGGGAGACTCACACAAACAGATATGTTCCTTGGACTGTGTGAGGAAACCAGAGTACCCGGAGGGAACCCACGCAACCACGGGGAGAACATGCAAACTCCACACTGAAAGACTCCTGCTGGACCTGGGAATCAAACCAGGAGCCTTTTTGCCGTGAGGCAGACATTACGCCACCGTGCTTCCCACTAATATAAATGTGCATACATGTACTAGTTATCACTGCACACCGCTCAGGTCTGGTTGCTTAATGTTTAAAAAGCTGCCTGTTGAGCTATCAGTTTTGTTGAGTTGTTGCAGAGAGTGCACTTAGTACCTCACTGCCTTTTGACTCTCTGTTAGAGTATATTTAATTTTTTTCCCTTTTTTACGTGAATAAACTTTGAGTAAATTGTTGAAATAAACCTTGGACTTCCGGAGTTTATTTGGAAGCTCACATGAAGTAGGAAGCCTTTTACAGTCTGTAATTCTGTGAATCACGGGAAACATCTTCAAACAAACTTAAGGTCTCATGATTATCCAGTCAGATTTTCTTCCTACATCCACGCTAAGACTGCTCCTAATATATATCCACTGTTTTTTCTCATCACTCTGTATGTATTACTCTTCAAGGATGACTCTAAAACTGGTGCTTTGATTTCTTGTAAATGTATTAAAAATAAATAATTAATTCTTTTTTGTTATGACACTCACAGCTAAGTTCTGGTGCCTGCAGTGATCTTATTTGGTGTTTTGATTTCAAATGAGCCTAGTTGAATTAATTTCCCATATTTAGGCACACACCAGAGTATATTTCATTTCAGGGTTCCTGGTGTTTGTCGGAGTGAAAACAAAGAAATGGAAATAAAATAATGCAAGGTGGAATTGGATCAAAGCACCTATTGTATCTTTAAAAAATACAAGAACAGTATCTGCAGCATTTAAAAAGCTTACATGCACAACTTTTTTTTTTCCTTTGCTATGGGGGAAGTTTGAAAGCACATCTCTTTCTGCTCATTAGGAGAAAAAACATTTCTAAACAGGATCAGGATAATAAACCATCAGAGCACATTCCCAACATCATGTGTCAAGGAAACCAGGAGCTGAATATCGTCTGTCCGGTTGAATTGAGACAACTGGATTCCCTTTTCTGACCTCGTTTCACCCTCCAACCAGAAGGGATTATCAACAAATTCAACCAACACCACACGTGAAGGTGAAAAGTCTTCATGAACCAAGAAAAGGAAGTCTAATTGACTCGATTTAAGCTTTATAGAATTGCCATCATCTGGATAACTGAGAATTTAAACCAGTGTCAACATCGCCTCATTTTTTACAAAAAATGAGGCATCTCTATGGAGATGTTTGGCAAAAGGAGCAGCGAGACATGACAAACAGAGAAAAGCATGTATACAGGGAACAAATAAGGACTCTTGAGTGAAAAGTTTGTCCAGAGTACCCAGAGTGTTAGGATGAAATCTTTTGCATTTAAACCAGACAACATCCCGAAAAAAACAACAATAACAAAAAAGACAAAAGAGTGGCCTAAGGAAGGGTCTGCAGAGCATCTCCATCCAACCAGGTTTAATTTGAATGTTTGTCAGCTCATATTCTCTTATGTTTTATAATTTAATAAATAACATTTACTATGCCATTTCATATGCATAGATATAAAAATGCTTTTGATCTTTTTTTAATGTAAAACATCAAATGTGGAAAAGTTGAAAGGGCCTGAAAGCTGTTACGATTAAACTAGTACACAAACATTCATCACTGTCTTTATGATTTTCTTTGTGAATCTCAGTTGAGCACATTTACTTCTACTATACCTTTCTCTTAATTTTAATCTGATTTCAGTGCCTGTTTTTTTTTAAATTATTATTATTGCTGCAGAAATAAGCTACCAAATAGGCAAATGTCCAGCTTAAGAGAAGTCAGAACAGTTACTTGGGTGCACTGCACATTTATGAACGTGCATATCGTTGCTGGGGATGCAGCCTGATCGCCAGTGAGAGAAATTCATTTCTCTGTCGGTTGGAGGCAAAGTGCTACATGAGGAGAGTCAGAGAGAGAGAGGATGAGAGGAAGCTGTTTCATGAGTGAGAGGAAACAAGAAAAGGAGATGAGCTCATGGGAGAGGCAAAAAAAGGGGGAAATTAGATAATTATTACATGATTGAAAAAGCTACTTAGAGAAATGAGAGAGGACTAAGTTTAGGAGATTTTGGCCATGCTAGTAAATTTATATAACATTTAGAAAGCAAATGTGAATTATACTGATGCCTGTATAGAGAAATATATACAGAGGCATGATGTTCATAATGATAAAAAACTGATATATTTCCCTTGCTCATTCCCAGTGACTCCTTCTCCTTGAGACAGACTTCCAGCTCTGTATGCGAGACATGTCCCCGCTCTCCTCCTGTGCCCTCTGTCTATGTACTGGTGTGTGTTGTGTACATGCATATGCACTGACATATCACGCCCGCCCTGTCACTGAGTAGTTTCACCAGGCCGCCAGTCCACAGACCTGTCCCATGTGATCATTGGCTCATGAGATGTGCCGCCTCAGCCAATGACATAGCAACAAGATTTTATGGCCGTAGAGGTTAGTTTTGTCAGTGTCAGCATGAGTGTGTGTGTGTGCTTGCGTGAAAAGAGGGAGAGAGAAAGAAAGATGGAGAAAGACAGCAGGACAGATGGTAAGAACAGCGCATTATTAAACAAAACTGTGTATGAAACCATGCTTGCGTCAGGCTATTAAATGAGAAGAGATGCAGCATAATGACACATCGAAAGCAATCTATTCCTCCTCGCCTGGAAGGGTCAGCACATAATGAATCTGTTCTTCCTTCCTTTTCCTCTTAGTCATGCCAGTTCATGGTTAAAGAAGCAGAAAAATACCAGTGAGGAGTCCCACTACAGGGAGCACAGAGCAGCAGCCTACAGACAGCATAGTCAGGCATGCTTCATAAGCAGACAGGTAGGTCCTCAGCCTCGGCAGACTGAGCAATTTAAAGCAATTCTGAAACAACTGCGATCAAGTTGTACAAATACAGCAAAATTAGTGCTGTGTAAAATTTATATTTTCACTTCCATTTATGTTCTACATTGTTTTCTTTCTTTTTTTTAATTCAAATAATCCTGAGAATTATTGTTGCTGGTGGAGCCCTGACTGCATGGGACTGAAATTGCAAACCAATGCACACAGATGGAGCAATAAAAGTGACAAATCCTTTACCTAGTGAGAGGAGAAGGCATTATGTCTGCCAGGGAGAACTGCTGATCTAACCGGGCAGTGTGGCTAGATCAGCTGCCTGGCAGCCTGTGATATTTGGAGGGTTTGATCTTTTTTTTTTTTATAACCATACAGCAGTCTGTATTAATCCAGAAGTGCATGTCTGATTTATTTGGAAATCCCTTAGCCTTCAGTTGTTGCAGATTCTGGGGCCTTTCAAAACAACCACTGTGATAGGTTGCACAGAGGTGGATGTGTATAAATTCATCATGTGATGTCTGAATGCAACTGGTAGCACCAGGTCATAATTTGATCTTTCACAGCAAAGTGGTTAAATCCAAACTAAACAACTTTTTGTCTTTTATTGTAGCGAATTTTGTTTTAGAATTTCTGTATAACCATTTTTTTCTTTCTTTGTTTGGTTTTCGACCCAGTAATTTGGAATATCTAATGCAGCTCTATTACATAACAATCCCGAAACATATAAACATGTTGAAAATGCAACAAAAAAGGGAAAACCACCAATGGAAAGGATTGTGAATGTGTTGGCATGACAAATATAGCTGTTATTGATATTATATCTATGCTGGTAGTTGGGTGGAGCAAAGTTAGGCACCCTCCAGTTCAGACATAACCCTCCTGACCTAGTTCATCAGACATTATATCTCCTTTTTGTCCAGAATCAAATTTCTGTTATTTCTGTTTTCAAGACAATCAAATTAAAGGCAGGGTGAGTGATTCTGTGCAGCTTCTACACTTTTTGACATGTTCCATTAATATCTTATTACCTGTGATCACACACATGCCTGGCTCTGTAAACTGGAAACACACACAGTTTCCTTTTCTCTTCACCCCCACCCCAAACAGAGCTCCAGCCACTCATGAAAAGCTTGGAAGAGTTCATGATGGGGCGAGTTTTCTCAAAGGAAAACTGGAGGGAGCTCCCTGTAGTTTAAATTATTTTTTTTTTGTTTCAAATATCAACTGATGCAACATCGTACAGAAACCCCTTACCCTACCTTTAACAATAAAAGTTTTATCAAAGCACTTTTCAGAGAAAGTAAAGACACTTAAAACAAGTCCAACTGAACAAGAGTCCAAATTCAATCCAATTATAATCTAGTTTAGACCATCCATCCATCCATCCATCCATCCATCCATCCATCCATCCATCCATCCATCCATCCATCCATCCATCCATCCAT
>JAOWBL010058807.1:0-22546 GCA_028564865.1 Zenarchopterus dispar | reverse complement strand
GGCACCAACAACCATGCCACGTTCAAAGTCACTTAAATCACCTTTCTTCCCCATTCTGATGCTTGGTTTGAACTGCAGCAGATCATCTTGACCATGTCAACATGCCTAAATGCATTTAGTTGCTGCCATATGATTGGCTGATTTGAAATTTGCGTTAACAAGCAGTTGGACAAGTGTACCTAATAAAGTGGCCGGTGGGTGTAGTTCTGCGTATTACAGCTCAACATATTCCCTCTCACAATATTCAACACTAAAAGGGTGTTGTTGTTTTACTGTTGCTCAGTGCTCTGGCCATGCTCAGGGCGGGGGACAAACTTGAGGACTAGACTCAGTCTGTTGGACTGGATTTGCGATGCTCCGGTTTGTGCTCTCCACAAACAGATCTCTGAACACAAATCATTCCCCTGGTTAAAAAAAAAAAAAAAAAAAAAAAAGGGATAGAAACATGTTTTCTCTGTGCCCATCTACCCTGAACTGTATGACTTGTCAAGACAAATAACCAAACAAAAGAAAATCTCACTTATGGGAGTAGATCGGCCAGACATTTTAGCAGATTTATTATGTTTTCTCCCTGATACAAACTTTCTTTTGGCTGAGAACAGATGTAAGCAAACTAAACAGTACAAATTGTGTACAAATTACAGGAAGGTCAGAAACTGCAGATGTTTCAGTGTACTAGCTTATTTCACGCAGCTGTCTGTACAATGGGGTGCACGGTCCACGCAGGTGAGCTGTTGGCTAAAGGACACCTGAGGCCATCTCTGTTACTTTCATGTGGTAGGTAAAGTCAATGTTTTGTGTTGTGATTTACACAAAACACTATTTGAAATCTGATTTCAGCAACCCGACCAATCCAAACGGAGATGTAACTCTGAAAATCAGACTTGAAATCACCTCTGTCAGAGGTTTAAATCAAGTTGGAAAAAACTGCATTTAATATGGTTTTCATGGCTGTCCAGGCTGTGAAAAAATCTGTCTAGATACAATCTGAATATGCTAAAAAGTTGATTTGGGCTGGCAGCCTTAGACAGGCTCAGAAGTGAAGATGGGTAGAAGCTCACCAATATATGCAAACTGTCTCGAAATAGTCAAGTAATTTCAGAATTCTGCAAATACCTTGAATATTGATTTATCTACAGTACATAATATGATCATGATATTCAGAGAAACGGGAGGAATATCTGTGCAACAGGCATGGTCATAAATCAGTTTTGGATGCCCTTGATCTCCTGGCCATCAAGCTACACTGCATTTAAAACAGGCCTGATTCTGTATTTGGAAATCACTGCACAGAGCATTTCTATACATCACTGTCTAAGAACTCAGTTCACTGTGGCAACTACAAATACAAGTTAAAAGGTTGTTGTGCAAAGAAAAAGCTATATGTGAAGATGATCCAAAAACATTGCAGCCAAAGCTCATTAAAAATGGACTAAAACCATATGAAAAACTCTTGGCCAGATGAATCAAAACCATGGATGCTGCATCTTCAGGACTAAACAGACAGAATCCAACTTGGTTACAGTCCTCAGTTAAAATCCTACATTTGTGATTGTATAGGACTCAGTTAGTACCTGTGGAGTAGACAGCTACTACAGAGGCTGTTCATATTTACATACTTATTAAAACAAATTGGCCATTTGACTGCAAAGGTTTACCACTATTTGTTAAAATCTACTACTCCTCCAACAGCTTTATACAGGTTAGCTAACAAACTGTGACTTTATGAATAATTTATATTTATCATGCTGCATCTCATTTATTTGCAAAAACAGCAATACTTCCATCTAGAGGACTATTTTTGCATTGTCTAAACACCTAATAAACAGTTACAAGCTCATGATTCAAGAATTTTGTAAAAACACGAGCTTTTAACAGATTAGAAAATCCAAAACTCATAATATGAGCAGCAATAAATAAGCTAAGTAAAGGCATAAATTAAAAAACTGAATAGGTTTATAGTTCCTTTAAAGAATCGTTCTGTATTTAACTAAATTTATTGTGCGAATAAAGTAACTATTTTTGATGTTAATGCCTATAAATGGTGACACTTTATTTTGTGAAGGTAAAATAAAACAGCCATAACATTTATGAAAAAAATAAAATCAATATTGCAACAAATGAGGTAACTGTGTGGCTGAAAATCCTGAAACACTGCGACATGAATCAAAACCAAAAAATTTCAGCATATTATGGGTTGGTCTTTTGAAAATAATTAAACGTATGTACTCATTCAAACCAACATTCACTGAAAACATATTTCACACCACATATTGAGCAATCAAAGACTGATTATGAGATGTTCCTTCATTAAAGCAGCACAAACAAACTTACAGTTTTTAGCCTTGCAGGTCTCCCTGGAGATTAACATGCTTTTACGACACAGTTCAGTCTTTACTCTTGTTTGGTCTCCTGCTCGATCGATGTAATTCATTTCTTTATAATTTGCTTATAAGAAGCAAAGACCTGATAAATTAATCATCCATCAGTTGATCTATCTTTATAAACTTCCAGTTAGTAAGTCTTACTTATATGTGGCTTTCTTTTGTTATTGAAACTGAAGAAATAAGGATAACCTGTATCGCTGCGGCAGGATGTTAGTAGCAATGTGTCTGTTTCACTTTCCTATGCTTGAATCCTTCATACGTCAGAGTTAAGAGTCTAAACATTTCTCTAAACATGCTCAGGTACAAAAACTGGACTGAAAGTCAGTAAAAAAATTTTTTAAAAATTAGTCAATATCACAGAAAAATTATGACAGACTTTCAGAACATCTGGACAACTATTGCTCAACATCACTTTCAAAATTACAAGAAAGTCTTACTTTTTTGGAAACAAAATACAGAGAATTAAGCGGGTAGCTCAAGACTTTTGCGCAGTACTGGACTGAGATCTCCGTGTCATCAGAACAACTAACCAACAAGAAACAAATTCAACTTTCTAAAGCTGCGGTAAGCAAGAAGCAAAGTATTTTACAAAAACTGTTTCTGAAGCAAACAGTACCAGCGTTTCTTTAGACCTCCACACCCAACACTTTCACAGAGGAATAAAGAAATGGATAATGTACTTGGTATTTAGATTGTCTAGACAGTTTGGAAAGAGGCTGCTGGAAACACATCTTTCTCCACAGATACTGAATATGCTGTGCTTTTTCTTCATGGCTGCACTTGAAGAATGTGCCATGAAAAACAAAATAATCGGGACTAATGCTGCCGACACTCCCCCAACAGTTTCCACTGACACCACCAAGGTTTAGAGAAGCTGGTGAAGGAATAAAAGGTCACAAGTTATACAAATATACTGTAGAAAGTCAAGGGCTTAGCACAGAAGGGTTGGTATTATTATAAGGAAATATGGTCAGAAAATGGTTCAGAAAAATATTTCAACTGTTAATAAGTTACAGCAAAAAGAGGAAAATAAAAAGGAAATGTGAAGCCCTTTGATATAACTCTGACATATAAGAAAATCTATAGGCTTTCTAGATGTAAAAATGATTAACATTAAATGTTATTAACTATTTTAATGTGACTCTGAATCCATTATTGTTTTGTCTGTCAAAGTTGTGAAAATATTTTTGCTGCAGCAAACACATAAATATGATCAAATCATCACCAAACAGATGATGTGATGAGGTGGTGCGCTCCGCCTTGAACCTTCTCTACCAAAGCTGCACACTGACATCAAGTGGTGAGATGACAACTGTCAGAATCAGGAGGCAGCTGATCCAACTTCTCACATCAGCAGCAACATCACACAAGTGGTTTTCCTCACTGAGTCTGTCATCAGTGAACAGAATAATAATAATAATAATAATAAAAAATCATCTCACAAAGGTACCAAATGGTCTCTAGATGGTTTGGACTCAAATAATCCAGTCACACAGGTTAATAAATGACAAAAAGTCTGAGCTGCTTGTAAAATTACTTAGCTGAAGCTAAGCTTGCTAAGCTAACTTAGGTCATTTATAACTTTAGTATAATTTTAGAGAAACTGTCACAATTTCACTTAGTCTGAAAGAACCATGAACATATTTTTTTTTTTACTGTCTGATATTAAATCAGCCTAAATATTTTTTAGATAATTTTTTATTCCTTTCTTCAAAGTCAGATGTTTATGTACATTTCCTTAGTATTTGGTAGCATTGCCTTTAAACTGTAGGATTTGAGTGAAATGTTCTGGGTATCTTTCCACACACTTCTCACACTAGTCTGTTTGAGTTTTGGCCCATTTGTCCTGACAGGACTGGTGATACTGAGTCAGGTTTGTAGGCTGCCTTGGTCACATACACCTTTACAGATCTGCCCACAAATGTTCGATAGGACGGAGATCAAAGCTTTGTGATAGCCACTCCAAAACATTTTTGGCAGTACGTTTAAGGTCACTGAATATAGTTGAGAGATGCGTTTTTAGAGCAGTAACCACTGAGCGGATGATGTCACTTCCAGCATCAGCAGAAGCTGAAGGTTACAACATTACTACCAAAGTAAATATTAATGGACAGTTCAACATCTGGGGTGAAGGGACCCGAAATGCAACTATCCAACGACCTGATGCAGTCAACTACAAATGTGATTTGTCCACTTGGTAACTTGTGTTTCTGTCTACCCATTTCTCTCTACTACTTGATCTAATGCTTCTTCTTTGTTGTTTTTCTAAGATAATTTCTGATTTCCTTCAAACTTAGTACTTTGTTAACATACATCTGAATGCTGCAGATCAGCAAAGTGCCAAAAGTTCTGCTTTAACACAAGTGGTCACACTTGCCAGTGATTCAGACTTCAGTGCAGCAGCCAGTGGTGTCCAGCTGAGTGACTGTGAGGTGTGGGAAGAGTAAGATCCAGGTGGAGGTGAGCCAGGATGTCCTGGGCCTGGGATATCCAGTCGCTGAGGTGGACAATGACGCTGGTGTGCTGCTTTTTGAATCTGAGCTGCGCGACTATGGCAAGCACGCCGGAAATGAAGAGGAAGGAACTAACATTTAACAACATTTAACATACTTCCACTCTGATTTCATGTGGAAGCAGTAAGTGTTAATAATTTTTCACACAACACTTTTGTATATTTTGGCTCAGATAGACTAATGTATCATTTTTTGAAAGTTTGTTTTTCATTCAACAGAGTACATATACTATTTTATAACCTGGTAAGGGCCAAAATATTTTTTTAATCATGTATTAATACATAAAACCTAACTAAGAGGATGTTCTCTTTGACATATCTTTAATTAGCAGTATCTTCAACACCTACAGCTGGTGGCACCTGTCCTCTGTCTCATGTAGCTAAAATACATATCAATTTTATTTATTTATTGCACAGAAAACAGGATAAACAACAGGATTTTTTTCTCCCAGCACTTAATAGTCTACACGTACTCCAAGAGATATCACTTTGTTGAATCGGAAGTCATTTATTGTAATGTAAAATTTCCATAATGTTGCACATTTGGGCTCAGCTGCAAGATCACTTTCTGTCGCTGAATGCAATGCATGTTTCATAAAGATTCAAACAGAAGATGAACATTTGTTTGTTGTTGACAGGTGTTTATGAGGAGTCTTTTTTGCAGAATTTGATAAATCAATATCCTATTTGATAATTCCACATGATATTGATGCAACATCAGGCTTCCCATCTGTTCAAACACTCGTAGTATAACTTTATGTCGGGTTAAAATGTGTGCAGTGGAGAGGATTAGTTTCCATGTCTGCATGAAATTCTCGGTAGATCCGACTGTCAAAAGACAAGACGACCATCGCAAAGAACCAGACACTTCCTGAGGGACAGACAAAGAATATGGGAACGTAAGAAGAAAACGAGGAAGATGAAGACAGTTAGAGGAAATGTTTGAGGCTCAAGTCTTTCCTTTCTCAAACTGTCTCTTTGCTGCTGCACTCCCGGGTGACTTTGAGCATTTTATGTATAATTCAACGCAATGTGCCGAGATAAAACCTCCAATAGCGGCCGTGCTCTATAAACTCTTCACAGCACATAACATTTTATTCATCAAATTAGTTTTCCTTGGTTTCGTATCCCCTGAGATGTCTTTAAAAGGTTTAGATGAAAGGACAGCATTAATTTTGGCACTTATCAGTTAAGTGACAGCTCAAAGTGACAGCCATGCACTTCTCACTTGCAAATGTCTCTCCTTATTCATCTCTTCAGCACGCCTGTTTCTACCCTGTTATCCCTGTTTGCTCCCAGCACACATATCTTGCATATTTCATTACCTCTTCAGACGCTTCTTTAAAACAGATACTGTGTTGTATGGTCTGAAAAGTTTGAAATAAGATGTGAAACTGTAACGTCCACGCCATAAATGTGAGAAGGCATGTTTTACACCAAAGTGCATTAGTTTGTCACCAGTCAGAAGAAATTTTTTGAAGGAAATTTAACTTTTGTTAAACAAAGTAATGCACCGATAATTAAGGCTAATATTTGTAATTCACCAAGAACAGTTTTTAAGCGTATTTTTTTTTCTTTTATAATCAAATGAATCCCTAAAAAGAGAGATGTATGAGCTTTAGTGGTTCACTTAAACTAGTTGTACCAAAGTTATAAATTAAAATCGAGGTAAACAGAGGATTTAGTGCTGTGATTAGGGTGGGACTTACTGAAGCACTGAGTGCTTTGGGAAGCTGAAGGTGCCACGAGCGATGCGATCCACAAAGTTCAGCTGGATCCTCTGGATTTGTTCACAGCGGAACAAAATGAAGTCGTATTTGAAGACCAGGAGAGAGTTATCTGTGATGGCAACGAGACGCTCCTTCTCGTTGTTCCAGTGATCTACCCTGAAACAAGCAGAAAGCGTGTGAGACTGTGATCCTTCTGAAGAAGAAAAGCCTTAAAAAATGTATCCATAAGTAATATTTTAATTTTGTAGAAAGAGGTGCTTTTCCAGCTTGAAATGAAGATGAAGCTGAAGGTTTCTGAGGAGGTCTTGGTCGGTAGCTTTTTCAACACAGAGTCTTGAAACTAGGGCAGCCTAAGCCAATATATCAATATATACATTCATGTCCTTTAAATTCTTTGATCTAATGTATTTTAAAAAAGGAAAAAAACTGATCATTAGTTTAGTTTACATCCACAGTTAAAAGCTAAATGACCAAAATCGAAATGATGGACAACAAAACAGAGAGCTTTGTTTCTTCTGAACACACACTGCTGCTCATATCTGAAAACTACACAAACCACTAGCGGTCACAGTCATGAGACGGCCATATTGATGGGGTACCACAGACCCGAGGGCTTCAACCCTGGTCCTCGAGTACCCCTGTCCTGCACATTTTAGATGTTTCCCTGCTTCAATCCAGAAAGTCCAAAATGTAAGAAATGTTTCATTTGACCAGAATGACCACAAAAATAAACCACAAACTGTATGAATTGCCCTCATATTTTCTGAGCTGTTTTCCATAATGCTGATTCGCTAAGACCTCACATGCTCTGTGTAAACAAAACGGTGATGTTTCATGTGAGTGCATCTTGTAATAATGTGATGACGTACGTACACGCTGCAATCATGCTCATTTGCAGTGGGACTTTCACATGAAGCAGTGGCGCTTGTTTGCAGTCATTTCAGCTGGCAGACAGGTTTGGTGAGTCGGGTCACCTGCCCTTGTCACAAACACTCCTGTGTATGTTCTGTTCTCCTTGTACTCATAATTTGTCCGGGTTAGATAGATGGAACCGGATCAGATGTTCTGGGGCAAATTTGTGAAGCAGTAGTTCAAAAAGCAGAAGTCCATGCTGCGATATTTCCTCATAAACCAAATTTAAATCTTTGCAACCAGAACAAAACAAAGTAAGCAGCTTCTCCCCATTCTTTATATTCTCGTCTACACCTGCTCTGTCCTAACTTCTCCCTGTACAGCGCACCAGCTCATTTCATTGGGTCCTCACAGTGCATGCAAATTTAATGCAAAACCTCAACCTGCACGTGGTTAGGTTTGTCATTTCAATGTGATAAGTAAGATACGACTATATCACGTCACCTTTACAGGACTGAATGTGGAGATCTGTTGATTCTAAACAAAGACCCTCTTTCATAATGCTGACTGGCTGATTTTGTTCATATAGCTTAAGACAGATTTAAAAAATGATTTTATCAGAGAAGAACTTTAAGGCAAGTTGCCACTCTCTCACAAAAAAGGTCATAGCAGCCATAGATATTAATGATGAATAATGAATGAGCACATCTACACTCAGATCCCTGCTGGCATGTGGAAACCTTGGAAACTTGTACTACGGAAAATTCACTTTTTTAAGACTTGAGCATGAAGGTTTGGTATCTGAGCCATCTACAGCATCATTTAAACTTCATATTAAACCACCCCGTCTGTGTTGAGTATGTTACCCCACCAAGTGGAAGTGAAATGGGAGAAACTGAGTCGTTCATATTTTGGTCCTGTTTCTACATCGTACCAGGACTTAGTTATTACAACCAATTGTGTTCCACAGCAGAACTTCTATATTTGAACAGACGTGGTCCAGCTGTACAGAACCAAATGATCTCAAAGATTTGTCCTATTGTTGTTTCCATGAGCAGCAGTTAATAGACTTATGTTTAAAACTAGAAGGCACTTAGTTAATTCATTTCCCTTCACGGATCGTTCAAGTATCTTAATTTTTGAATTTGGCATGCTCATTTGTTGACTGTACAGGAAAACACCTACAAACACATTGCATGTCCTGCCATCAACAGGCAACCACAGTGGATAAATTTTATTTTGAACTGGACTGCTTCACTAACGGGTTGAAACAAACCCGTATTGGCAACTAAACTCAACTGTTCATGACAAACCTATAGATGATGAAGATGTGAGTATTTTTTAAGTTTTTAACTCAGTGTGGTTATTTCTTTGGTAGTTTAGTACAGAGTGACAGCAGATGTGGTTTCCCTGTAAAGTTAACAGTGTTGTTTGCCTCGCGTCAACATTATTAATATTAGTCCTAAATGAACCATGAACAGTGAATGTGAGCTGATCTTGTTTTTTGTGCACAATTACACATCCTCAGGATTCTTAGATAATAGTTTTGGTTATTGTTTTTGAGTCACAGCCTGCGTTGTCTTTCGTGTACTGACAAGGCCATCCTCCCCTCTAAACACACACACACACACACACAAATATTGTTTCAATTTTTTCAAAAGTCATTTGAATCATCACATTACTGCTGGAAAATGAATCTGAAACAAATCTACTTAAGTTACCTCTGAGCCAACAGTCCTTATGGCTTAAGTTACCTAAGTATCTCCAGGTTTTCCAGACCTATATGAAAATAACTAAATTATTTCAAGCTATGGAGAAAACAGGTAGATTAATACTGTCAGTTTGAGTTGTATGATATGGTGATGTCTGTCTTTATATATTTTTGGATATTACACCTAAACAAACAAATAAAAGCATTTTAAAGTGTTCTGAAACCGTTTCAAACCAACACTACTGGGTATTCACTGATCTCAAGGCAAAGTCAAATTACTGAGCTGTAACATCACATAAAAGTTTCAATCATCTAAACATATCAGAAAACTGTTTGAACATGAAATGTTGCATTAAAAACTGGATTATATTATGGATTTACGTTGAATTTACTTATAAAAACTTGCTCATTTTATGTTTCTCATAACTGGTAATTTTCCACTTAGTTTAAAAATTGTCTAAACACGTGTTCATGGTGTATATGCATGGAGTGTAATAAGGTATGCTTTAATTTTTTTTTTTTAATTACTTGGCGCACATTCATGCTTGCATGGTGACATGAATAACATGATCTCATGAACTCACTCTGCCATCAGCCAGATACTGTGAACGCTGCCATCGACCTTCTCATTCACCAGGCCTTTGACGTCTCTGATGGCCTGAGTGAGCGTGCCGGGCTGAGAAGACAGAAATGCAAGGGTGTCACTTTCTAATTTTCCACTGTGACAATCACAACAAGTGCATTGAAAGCTTTGTCTCTGATCGCTCAAGCAGGAACGTAAAAATGTCAGCATGTCTGGTAAAACTCACGATAAACAAAGACATCGTTTGTAAAAACCGACTATCTAGTCATCTGAACACATATGGAAATGTTTTATTACACAGTTCTTTTTTTCTGTGTTTTTGTGTTCTTGCAGTTCGGTTCATTTTTGCAATGCCATGTTGGAGAACTTTAAGAGATTATGAGTTCATAGTGAGGCCTCCAGGTAATCTTACTGTTATCTGAGGCTGGTGCCAATTTGGCCTGATAAAGTTGGATATAATCCCAATGTAATCTAACAGAACAGGTCGGGAATGTGCACCTCTTTTTGAGATGGAAAATTTTCTTGACTTGTAGGATGAAACTGACTTATGAGAAGACAGCTCAGGAGTATGTGATGAAGAGCAAAATGTCAATTCAAAAAGGTTTCACCTCATGACGTGTCTCCAAAATGCACATCATGAATGTGCTTGACAAATTCTCTGAGTCTGTCTGCGTAGCCGTCTCTGCTTACGTTTTTTTATTTGAGACCGATAATCTTCAAATCTGAATCCAGTAACCATGACAACAGAATGAGGTCAGCTTGAGTTTTCACAGATAGTTAGCTTTTGTCTGCATACACCCAAATGTAATAGACAACTCTTTTCCATGTAATATTCAGTTTCAAAAGATTTCAACAAACACAAACAAAGGCAGCAAAAGCATTTAGGATGGGATCACATCCTAAATGCTTCATATCACATACTACTTCTAAATCTGAAATCTCTAAGTCAGGGGTGGGCAACCCTGGTCCTAAAGAGCCACTGCCCCGCATGCTTTAGATGTTCCCCTGCTTCAACGCACCCTGCTACAAATGACTGTCACTCACAGACTTGTACAGACCTTGACCACATGATGATGACGACCATTAGTTTGAATCAGGTGTGTTGATACAAGGCAACATGTAAAACATACATGACAGCTGCCCGTTAGGACCAGGGTTGTCTACCCCTGCTCCAAGTTTCTGCACACCTGAATTTGAGCAATACCTGAATGCTCACCTACAATATCTCTATCTATACCTAATAAGCAGGGATTGATTAGATTAAAACCTTCAAGCCAAAATGTAAGAGTTTTATCATTAAGAAAGCATTTAAAGTCTTCAATGCAAAGGTTGACTGACTGAAATTTCATGGCAGTCAAATGATCCTGGATCAAACATTGAACTACAGGACACAAGTGGGTTCTTTTTGCTAAATGTCAGCCTCTAAATAAATAAATAAATAAACAAACAAATGAATAATCCAGGCACAAAATGAAATTGGTTCCTGGTAGCCAAATGATTCTGGCCCACACAGATGAAATTGTGGCACATCTGTAAGAGACTTCTGGTAAATGTCAGTCTCTAAATAAACATCTGAACACAAAAAATTCAACTTAGCTCCTGGTAGCCAAATGATGTCTTGCCCATATGAATGGAAGGAGTGCACATCTACTAAATGTCAGCCAATACATACATTCATCAACAGATGAATTTACACTGAAGCAGGTATATCCGCTGCAGAAATGTAATTCTACTATACGTATATTTTAACATATCTGCTCTCACAAATATATAACTTACAGCTGAAAATCTAAGACATTAATACTTCCTCTCAGTTTCAGAATGTCACAATTCCACCACATAAAACACTGAGTTGTTGGCAGAAATCTTTACCCGCAGCACGAAAAACTTCCTGGTTTTAAACAGCTCCAGGCATGAATCCACGGTGGAGCCACCGTTGTGGGAGCGCGTGGCCCCGGAGCCCGACGCCCGCTGCCCCGCGTCTGTTTCGCGGTCAGTAGCCGGAAGAGGGTCCGCGTGTCCGCTGGAAGTCGAGCTCAGCTCTTCACCTGCCGCACTTTTATCCTTGTCAGCCATAGAGCAACTACTAGAATAGTTTCGAAAAGAAACGAACGTGTCAGTTGTTAGTATGTTAATAATGACGCTGGTTGAGTACCTTCCCACCACGGAAAGAGTTTTTTTTTTTTTTTTTTACCAGTGTTTTCCTCGTGTAACAGACTTCCCTGGTATCGAAACTTAAGTCTTATTGACAAAGTTACAGTTGCGACAAATGTCGGATGATAACCAGGCTACACAGGTGCATCACTTCCTTGTTCCGCGTGCCGCGTGTCTTTTAAATTCTTAGAAAAGTGGCGTGAAGCAGCATACGCATTCAAGTCAAGCGCGGTTTACAGCATTACAGAATATTCTTCTAATTTTCCTCAGTAATCCAAGTTTTCAATAAATATGTGATTTATGTAAGTATGATTTTTTTTGTGGGCTTTTCAGATTTTTCAGACAGATTTTAGTTAGACTGCGCTGTTAATGAGCAGCACTTATGTAGTACAGTTTGTTTTGACTTTTATTTGGAGGACCATGAAGAAAACCCCACCACTGTCTTTGAGCCAGTTTCCAGGGACGTTAGTAGATTTATGAAAGGGTAGGAGTGAGGGGCCACCCCCTCTGTCTGCTGTGTAGGGTTTGTTTGTTTTTTCAGTTTGTCATCTAGTCATTTTGATGGTGAGTTAGATATAAATAGTTGAATTTAATATTGTTTAAATTGTAGCACTTGACTAATGGGTGCATTAGTGAATAATATGACCGGCAGGCCTGATCTGTATTAAGTTTGTTCTTCTCGCCTTATTGTTGTCACTGCTTCCTGTCATCCCCCCTGTTTGGTTCAACATTTGCTAACTGTTATCCTACAAAGCATATAAGTCAGATTGTCAGTTGACTAATACCAACCATCCAACCATCCAGCTTCCACTTTGAGGCTCACGCTGGACTAAGATTCCTTGCAGTCCCTCGACTGACCACTAGAGGGTGACTCCAAAAGTGAATCAATCTCCATTGACTCCCATGTTAAAATTTGGGAAATAAACACATTTGAAGCCAGGTTAAACAAAAAAAAAACAAAAACATTTTGGTTTTAATTGTTTGAGTTCACATCAAAGAAAACTCTGAGGGGGGGTGATTTTTTTTTTTTTTTTTTTGTACCATGCCAGGAGCATGTTTAATTGACAGTCGGCCCAGCTAATGGCTAGCTGGTATCACTTCCTCATCCATAGATGTCATGCTACCTCTCTAGGTGAAGCAACCACCAGTTTGTATTAATCCAACGTTGGCAAAAAGCACCTGTCATTTTTTAGTTCATCGTTGAGTCAACATGTAAAATAGAATATCCCTCTGGTAAACATCTGATGGCAGCTATGCAGATATTTCAGCTGAAGGAGCTGCGAGAAAAGCTAACTTTGATTGACGTGTGGTGGACGTATTTCTGTCAGCTTCCAAAGCAGCATGGCTGCACCCCGTTGGAAAAAAAAAAACAGATTTCAAAACTGGTCTTCAGAAACCAATGGGTCAGGTGACCTAATACTTCGTCCGTTGTTTTATACAGTCTATGGCTAATACAGATTCCTGGTCATCTTGTACTATTACAGGTGTGGTTGTGATACAGGTTTTCCTCTTGAGTTGTCAGATGAAGATGTAATCCTCCTTTTGCTCCTCCTTCCAGCAAAGTAACTGTGAAACTGTTCAGGGTCAAGCTGCTGGATTTGGGTCTTGTCCTGGCACTCCACACCATATATAATGTGGACTTCACCATTTGCTGTGGTCACCATTAGTTTGCAGTGTTTGTGTCTGTGTGTGTGAGAGAGAGTGTGTGGGTGGACTGTAGGCCTTCTTTCATCTTCTGGACAGGTAACGATCCTCAACCATAATTTGTTTCAACAGCAAGTGTGGTAATTTTTCTGGTGGCAGCCATAACCTCTTCTCCTTATGGTTTAGTCCATTTCCATGTCAGCAAAGGGTTCTGGCAGAACTTGGTTGTTTTTGTTTCAGCACCAGCAGTATTCGTTTTAGATGTCATTTTGGCAGCAACATCTCAAAAGAATCTGTTTCTTTCAAAACCACCTGATAAAAATCTTCTTCAAAAAAATTATGTTTTTTTTCTCAACTTTTTTATGCTGCAACAATATACCATGACTTCTGAAGACGTGCTTTTATTCTTCTCATTTTGCTGAGTACTCCAGAAGTTATGCATCATCCCCAAAAGGCCAAGAGGCTCTCAAAGCACAGAACAATGGAAAAAAAGAAAAAGAGCACTATATTTCAATGTCATGAAACTTAAAACTGAATTCTTTTGACATTTATGTAAAAGCAAGAGTTTAATGATGAGGACAGGATTTTTAAAAAAATCTAGCAGCTCAGCTCAAATATTTTTAACAACTTACTGAGTAGATAAATGTTAAATTTAGCTTGGACAGTGATGATTGTAGAAAAGTGCGAGCTGTGCCTGTTTTGAAGGCAAATCACCACCTTCCCAATGTTTGTGCTTTTACACATATACTGTTTGTGCTGGTTCTATTGGACCTTTTTGGTCTTTAATGAAATCATGTGGCAGCATCTGATCATATTAGAGGAATTTTAGTAGATCACCTGCAGAATGGATCACTCTTGTTTGCATTTTTTATGAATTCATACAAAACCTGGCTCTAGACAAACAAAAGCATTAAAGTTTTTTTTAGGAGTAACTTGTAAAAAGTCAGTGAATACAAGCTTCAGCAAAACCAAAAAGTAGATTCTCCATCCAAACATAAAGCACCTACATGAACATGTCATAAGTTCACTTCTTTTAGCCGTAGGGGTTTACATGCAAGAACAGGTGCTGTCAAGTGATTTAAAATATTAATCCTCTGTAATTGCAGGACTCTACTTCATTAATCACAATTAATCAAAAATATTTTCTATTTAGCAATCTGTTGAAATTTTTCCAGATGACAGATTTGTAGATATGTGTCATACAACTACATTATTTTCTGCTGAGTCTTCCTTTTGAAGAAAGTTCCTCTGCTGACTGAATTGAGTAAGGTTTGGTTAAAAAGAAAAAAAGCCTAGACATGATAGTAAATCCACGTTAAGTCTACTGAAAGAGGTTGTTTAGATTCTTAATAATAGATGTCTAAGTGAACCCAGATACAGAATGAGGAGTGGCTAGAGGGAGACTGGCCTCTGGTGACTGTAGCTGAGGGTAAGGACTCATGGTGTTTGTATGGGTTAATGTTACTGTTTGGTTGGTGTTATGATTAAATTACTGCAACATGTGTTGTGGTGAGCAGGTTTCAGTTTGTCCATTTTCAACTTGTTTTTGAGTTTTATTTTCAATTTATCACTATGACTGAGGATTGTGTTCAAAATAAAGCCCTCCTGTTGCTGATAGGGTTCTGACAGATCTGCAAAAATGACTAAAAAAGAACATCTCCTGTTATGATACTATACACTGGGATTGGTCAGAAACATCATCTGTTTGATGATTTGTATCGCATACCAACTTAAATCGAAATCTCAGTTCAATTCGATTAATTTTTCACTTATATATCATCTATTACAATACAAGTTGTCTTTAGGAGCTTTTCAGAGGCCCAGACCATGACCCCAGAGCAAATATTAAGAAAACAATGCCAAGTTTAAACTCCCCTTTGAGAGGGAAAAAAACCTCTGCCTCGACCAGTTGAGGTGTTTGGTTGAAGGGGAGTTTGGATTTTAAAAGTGAAGGTCTTGTCAGCCTGCTTAACCAAAATTACTAGTAGTGCAAAAGGCCAAAAATGTTGTCTAAATGTTGTAGACCATGTTCAGTGTTCCTGGTCATAAAGGTCTGAATAATGCAAAGTTATGTCATAATTTTAAGTTTTTAATTATTTTCAATTATTAAATGAGCAATGTTTTGACTAAACTAGATGCTACATGATGAGAATGTGCTGTGGTGTTTTCAATGTCAGTGTGACTGTTAATGTTGTGTAAAGTCACCAATCAGGAATACTGAAAAAAGCACAGTGACCTTTACCAGCCTGACAGGATACCAGGTCGGTGCGGTGATTAGCAGCGTTTGCATCACAGACAGAAACATCCTGGTCTGAAACTTCTCCACATGCGTGTTTGGGTTTTCCACCAAGCTCCTCCACTTTAAAAACATGCATGTCAGCTTGATTGGTGATTTCAACTTTGACTGTAGGAGCGAGCATGAGCAAGAGCATGGCTGCTCTGTTGATGGACTGATAATCTGTACTTCCCATGTACCTCTGTGGTAGGAAAGCAGCGCTACAGCATTAAGCCTTGACCTTTGTTTTTGTAAAATTTGATATAAAATGCTTGTGGTCTTATGCTGTGTTTAGCTGTCAAATATATATATTTTTAAATTTTGGTCTTTTCAGTCCAAAAGACATTGTTCCAGAAGTCTTGTGTTTTGTTTGGAGGCAGCTTTGAAAAGTTCAGTGTGCTGAAGAGGAGACTTCCTCCTTCCAAACACTAATACTCATGCAGTCTTTTTTCCCCCCATGAAATTCAACATTTAACATATTAACTGATTCATAGAAAGGTAAAGCTGCAGAAATGTTCTTTCCTGGGAAGATTGTCAATTGTTTTGAATATTTTCACGTATCAGAAATCTTTCACATTGAAGTATGATGATTCCAAATAGTTTAGAAATGACCTCTTTTCAGGTTGAGGAGCAGCAACAACTGCTTGTCTAAGCTCATTGCTGATGTCTTTCCTCGCTGGTATTGCATTAATACTACCCTGAATGCTCCACTACCAGAAGTTCTAATTTTAAAGAGGTGCTCACCTTTGTAGGTTATATATTAATTAACAAAGTGCCAATCAATTGCAGGATGTGTGTGGCTTAGTTTTTGTTAAATATATGATGCAGTGTAATAAGTTATACATTGTTGTTCATCTTAGACTGTAGTTACCTGGTTTTAAAGATTGAATTAGATTTTTTTTCCATGTCCTGATTTAAAGATTTCAGTTTAATGAGGATGAACCTTCGTTTTCAAAACTCCGTATTTTGAACCTCGTTCAGTTTTAATAACACATAAAAAAGAGAGAGTTTAGACTGCATTAGCAACCAGAAATGGATCCATGAGCGGATAGTTAAAATCAGATGAAGTGATGATGGAGTCCAAAGAGCTGCCAGGGCTTTGGTTGCACAACGGCTGGCGAGCAGGTATGGCAGCGTCGTGCTGTATTTAGAGCTGAGCAGACGCTGGACGAGTGAGGTTTGTCGAGTCTGAAGCCAGACGCTTCAGTAACACAAAGCCTGCCTCTTTTAACCTTGTCTACACCAGCATGGTGATTCATCCTGAAAACTCATCGGGTCTGGAGCCGACTATGTTCTGAATTTTCATCCAGTTGGACACAGTTTGGCATATGCAAAATAAATAACTACTTTGAAAGTCACTGTTTACCAATGAGTGAGAAATAACAATCAGATATTAAGTAGAAGAATATATAGCAAGCTCAAATATGTGATGGGGCAAAGGTGTGGATGGCCTTCACTAGGGGAAATGAGTAGATATCTCATAAACAAATAAAAAATCTTGTTCATCGTTGTTAAAAAAAACAGTGCAGGAAGCAGGTGCTACATAATTAACTGCGCATATAAAATAACTTTGGAAAGAGATGGTGAGAAGAAGGCTAGACCTTCAACTTGCAGCCCCCAAGTTATTTATTCATTTATTTTTATTTTTGAAAGAAAAGACACCTTGACTATATTTCAGTGCAAAACTGCATGTTGCATTTTGACAGACCAAATTAACAGCAGGTTGCCACAGCGCAGACTCAGCAGTGCAGAAAATTTATAGACCTCATAGTATCATGTGATAGCTGATCCATGAAAAACGTCCAGATGCACACTGTGAGAATTGGTCCCAGTAAGCCAGAAAATGGCCCTACCTCTGGCAAACCTTCTAGTGGCAAAACAAGACGCTACAGGACAGTAACACTCCTCCCCCAGCTGGCTAAATCCAGTTTCATATTTTTGTTGATGTTATAAGTTTTGTGTAATGATCATGCTGAGTGAAGAGCATACTTTCAATAAATATTTTTCTGTTTGTCTCTAATTTAAAGGAAGCAGCCTGCATGGGTCAAAGTTGTTAAACATTATAGTTCATGTCTCTTTGTGTTCAAAATTAGTCAAACATGTTAAAACTTACTCGTATCAAGTTAAAAGAAACTTGCAGGAGACACCTTTATTAGTTGTTGTGATATTTCTTTGAGGACACAGCAATGGAGATCAGGCTAATCTGCAAGTTAAGCTACAGGTACAAGAGGTTAAGAAGGTCATGTGACTTCGCTGAATCTCTTGGGGTTAAACCCCATGTAAAACCTTAAATCCCTCTTAAGTTAGTGATGGTTTAATTGGCCCTAAATATACAACAGGTTTGTTTACGATCACTGACAAACACAGACTATCACTTTAAATGATTACCTGTCACAAGGTCAGGACTGAGAAGTTGCTGCTCAGAGTTTTACTTTAAACCATTTTGGGAAAATCCTGAAACAATACGATTTGTAGCATCTGCAGTCTTTTGCAACCTAGTGTTTATACTGCTTATAATTTATTTAGATTACCTTCAGTTTCCATGCTCAAGTGCTGGTTCCTGTCTTGAGATTTTCCTAAAATACCAAAAAATGACACGGATGATTCAGCTGGTCAATAAAACAATCAAGCAATTGTTGGACGATTTTTGGATCACTGAAACCAAAAAAGATTCTTTCCTCCCACAAATCCTTGAATAGCATCACCATTTAAACATCAGTCTGTATGTGTGCTAATGTTTTCCGACACGGCATGCTGCTAAGGCCACTTCACACTCGTTCCCTCTCTGTCTGGGAGCTTTTCCAGTGCGTCGGAGAATAAAACCAGTCCAGTTATAAACTGAGGCTGTCAAAGAAACCTTGACAGATTTGTTTCGTGTCCAATCTGCGCGTACGTTTAGCTACTCCCAAAGACTGCAGGCTGAGATTGTTATGGTCTTAGGTATTTTTTGAATGCCCAGTAGCTTTCAGACCAGATTTCACTTGCTTTTTCACCCCTAATTAATGGTTTTCTTTTGTTATCCATGTAAGTAATTACTTCTTAGTTAATCCAGTTGTTTGATGATGCACTAATAATGCATCTTTGTAAAATGCATGCTAACAAAGAAGCGCTGCTTCCTAAAAAGCCCAATTAAATCTCTCAAACTACTTGCTTGTTTTTTGTTTTTTTTTTTGAAAATCATGGAATTATCTTACAACAAACTAAAATACCTGAACATAAAAGAATCGCAGACCTCAAGGTAAATTAAAAAATGTATGCCATGGGATTTTACTTAAAGTACACTTTAGTAACCAGTAAAGTGAGGAACCCTCTGCTCTGTAGTACATCACATCTCTTGGAATTAAAGTAAGAGTAATTTTTTTTAAAATCTAATCCAAGAAATCCTCACTCCATATCTGGAAGCATTCATGGTTACTAAGCTGTAACTCTGTCAGATGGAGCTACAGTATTCCTCCATATTTAGTCTCTGCACAGAGTTTTCAAGGCTTTCCAAAGACATACTTGTTCACCACCATGAATTAATAATGGGTTAAATAATATATGTCATAATTCCTGTAGGTAGCTGAAGCATCGTTACATATGCTGCATCATAATAGTGTCCAACACCGGCTCTCCTTTGAAGTTAAGAGCAGTTAATGTTCACCACTTTATATTATGCTTGCATGTTTTAAAGTCGATCTCTTGGTTTCATGTATGTTTGCCGTGGTACAATAGTAGAAATGTGCTGTAGATCAAATGCATACAACATTCCTGCTCAGCAAAAATCCAAACAAAATCTTTTTCAATGAGAATTTTTCTATTCTCCCACTGATCCTGTCATACAGCATCCTGCCATCCACTCACTATCTATACCCACTAATTCTAACTCATGGTCAGATCTTACAGCAGATATAGTCAATATTCTTTCAGTTAATGATGACATTACCACATGTACAGGGCTCGCTGACTGGAGACACGAGATAATGATACACAGAGATGATAAGAGTTAATATAACAACCTATAAGAGTTTTATCTTACAGACACCAGCTTTAATTATTTCAGCACCCCCCACACCCACTCCCCCACAGATGCATGGGTAACTGATATTAGTTCACTGACGGTAAAATAACTAACCTTATTCCTTCAAATGGTTTTTCTAACCACGCTGATATTAAAGAAAATTGTATAATTATTTTGATTGCACAATCTGTCGCACTGGACCAACTTATGTGACCTGAAGATACTCTTCTGCTTGCATCTTGTGATGTCATCTAAAGTTAATAAAACTTGGTAAATCAGAAATCTAAATCAGTAATCTTTGGTGTATTTACACAAGGATTCAATCGTAGATAGTACCCACTGACTGATTTGCAAAATGTGTATCAGACTGCACCCCCCCTTTTTAAGTCTTTAAGCTTGCTGTTTCTGTTTCATATACACAAGCCTCTGTGATTATAATTTCAGTTTTTCCTTGCTGCTGATTTTAGCCAAAAGGCCCTACAAAATACATTATATATTACCTTCCCCGAACTAAACATTAGACTGACAACCGCTAGGTGGTGAGTATTTAGCTATTAAGGGTAATTTAAATTTAATTTCACAATAAAGACCTTGATAAAGGCCTTATTAAATAAATCTTGAATAAATGCCAGTCTCTGCATGTGTTTTGTGGACCTGGAGAAGGTTTTTGACGGTTTACCCCTGGGGACTCCTGTGGGGTTCTTCAACAGTATGGTGTGCTGGAAACCCTTACACGGGCTGTCTGGTGTTTGTACATCCTGTCAAATCTTGGTCTATATTGTGGGCTGTAAGTGGGATTCATTTCCCGTGGGGGTTGGACTCTGCTAAGGCTGCCCCTTGTCACACATTCTGTTCATTACTTTTATGGAAAGAATTTCTAGGTGCCGTTGAAGAGTGGAGGAGGTCTGGTTTGGTGACCTCAGAATCTGGTCTCTGCTTTTTGCAGATGATGTGGTTCTGTTGGCTCAGTGTAGAGTTGCTCCTCCTCCACACTGACAGGAGCCAGATGAGGTGACTCTGGCATCTGGTGAAGATGCTCCTGGATGCCTAACTGGTGAGGTCATCAGGCACGTCCCACTGGGAGACGACCCTGGGAAGATCCAGGACACATTGGACAGGCACATCTGAAGGGACTATGTCTCTGGGAATGCCTTGGGATCCCCCCAGATGAGCTGGAGGAAGAGGCTGAAAGGGAAGTCTGGGCTTCCCTGCTTAGGCTACTGCCCCCGTGATCTGAACCCAAAGATGGATGGATGAATGAGTGCCAGTGGTATATACTAAGATGAACATATAAATCTGATGTTAGAAAAACTTTTATTTGCAGCAGCAAAAAGGTGTTGCACCTTGTAGTAAACCTGATTTTGATGAGGGTTGCTTCTTTCACAAAAACAAACTGCATAAAACTGTTATCGTCTTTTCCTTGTCTTGATATAAAGTTTGATTCACTACCCTTTTTTTGCTTACGTACATAAATGCAGTGCAAGCTTTGCAGAAACTTTGGTAGAGTTGGCAAAATAAAAAGTGAATGATTGTTGATTTCTGTCATAACCTGTTATATAAATACTAAGAATCAGTTCATAATAATAAACAGTTGATGTCTGTAGTTATTTTTTTCTACTGGGTGTCGTTAAGCTGGTGTAGATGAAAAAGAAAAACAAGAGGATCTAACACAGTCCAAGTGAACTTTAAAAAGTTAACTACATTCTGTTGCATGTTGTAACATCGAAAATGCTGATGTTTGCATTTCTGTAAGGGTTATATTTCTATATTCACAGATTTTAGTCTTCCTTGTAGATGAAAGATGCTCATAAAAAACAGGCGACTGGAAGCACGGTTACTAATATATTATGTAAGCTTTAGAAATGTTGTGCACAGATGGTTTTTCTCTGAAAAGTCCAGCTATGTCTCTTCCTGTTTTTATTTACTTAAATATCACATGAAGCTCCTTGGGGACCCTGAAAAGGGGTTCGATTAAGAACTACTTCCAGGTGTTTAAGTAGATTACGGTACATGCTTTTTTCTCTGTCTGCTGGGATACAGTCAATATTTAATACATTTTCTGTTTCTGAAAAACTTCAATCATATAAAAAAAAAGTGTTGCTTCTTGTTTTTCCTGGGCTTTATATATGAGAAAAACAAATGACCCTTGTCTTAAAACTAAACACAGCCTCAGATAAACAACACTATACAAATGACATCAGATCTTTTATTTAACAAAATGAGCAAAGATGTGGAGGCAGTTTATGAAGGATAGTACATTCAGTAGTCCAGTTGCTTGTAGAAGCACCTTTAAAACCTAAAACCTAAGGAAATCATTTTTTTGTTAAATGTTATTAGTTTCGCATTGTGGAAACCTTTTGGTCCACTCTTATTTGCAACGTTGCATGAGTACATTGAAGTTCAGGAGCATAGTTTTTATGCAATGCAGCATTGTGTGTTATGACCAAACATCTCCAGCCACTTTGGTCAGGGCTTTGTTTCACGAAAAATCTTATGGTGCAGTCAGCAAAGCTTTTCAAGCATAAACCATGTGCCAAACACGTACAATTTCATTCCCATGAATTAATAATTGATTAAACAATACATGCCATAATTCCAGTGGATGAGTGAGTTTCTGTTTGTAGATTTTATCTATCTATCTATCTATCTATCTATCTATCTATCTATCTATCTATCTATCTATCTATCTATCTATCTA
>JAOWBL010058687.1:0-20776 GCA_028564865.1 Zenarchopterus dispar | reverse complement strand
AGGGGAAAATCTAAAATGCCTCCTACAGGCAGTGACAGAATTCCTATTGCACACTTCTGAGGAGGAGACTCCTTTCTGAGGTACACAGGTGGCTATCATAATCCAGCTCTTCAGCCAGCCACCCTTCAGTTCTCTTGTCTTCAGCGATAGCTGATCTACTGTGGAGATTGTTCAAACTGAAGTGAGGCTCCATGCTACCTCCATAAACCCAGTATTTACATTTTTTAGCTCAAAGGGTTCCCCTATAGGATTGGAGGTTAAGTAACTTTTACAACATTGTTTGAGATTTACTCCTGCTCTGTCTTATGTTCAGTCACTTGCTCATTTTCTCTTCCTTGTTTCTTCTGTCGATGCTTTCTTTGGGTCTTTTAGTGTCCTCTGCCATGTTGTCTATTGTAGCTCTGTGAGATAGGGTGTGTGATTTTGGCTTTTGGTAGGGATGGGAAGCACAAGAGTTTGATGAAACTTCCTAAAAATAAATCAAATGTTCCTTATGAAGAAATCCAGATATATTTTAACGTGAAAAAAAAAAAAGACTGCTTAGTGTTGCTTTAAAAACTGGGCTCAGTTGCAGTTGCCAAACCTGGTTCATCTATTTCATAACCTTCCTCTATATTTAGGTTTTCTTTGTTCAATACCAGATCCTTGTTCTTCCTGAGATGTTTTGTGTGTACTCAATGCTTGTTTCCTGTTTTTGTTTTTTGATTACCTGCCTTAGCAGAACTTTAAGTTTTGTCTATTTTTGTAATTTAGTTAGTTTTTTTTTTTTCTATCGATCTGCTCTTCCTGTGAACCCATATTTGAATTGGTGAAATGTCTCAAATACTTATCCCAATTTGGAAAGTGCATTCAGTGGACATTTTTTTTTTTTTACAAAGTACTCAACATTTAATGTTCTTTGCTGTCCCACCAAACTACCATATAACAGTTATCTCATTCTAGAATTGTTTTAATTTTCTAAATCCAATGAAGCTGATCAGTAAAAACTCTGAAAACCCTTTTTTTTTTTTGTATTCTGCGTACCTGTAAAAGGGTCAAACAAATTACAGATTTTTGTTCATGTTGCATTTTAGGAAACTTTAACATTTTGGAAAGGGGGTTTCTATTTACTTTTGGTCATCTCATCATCTTACCTGTAGTCTTGGAAATGTTCCACCTCTCATCATCATAAAGCAAACAGAATTTACAGGCAGCCCGGCAAACATCCCAAACTTCCAGTTTCCTGGCTGTCCTTGCTAGTGTTGCCCACAGCTTTGCCCTGAAAGAGCCAAAAAAAAAAAAAAAGACTCAGTGATTCCCTTTTTGAAGGTTGAGGCCAGAACAAGGGCACAGTCACACACTGAGACCTAAGATTGTTTATGTTCAGGGTAATAAATAATGCAATGTGGCTCTCAAGTTCTGATATTTTTGCTCTCTTTTGACCCTTAAGCTTATCATTTCAGATGTACACAATATGGAAGAAGTGATAAGGGTAGACATGGAGCAATCAGCATTGCATTGAGGATTAGAAATTAAAAGGGAAGGGTGCAGAGTCCTATAACCGACAACAACTTTAACAGCAGACAAGATCAGTGGATCAAGCATTCATTAGTATCTAATGTTCTGTAAACTTTGGAGCAATAAATTTACAAAGCAATAAAAGTCTGATTATATGGGCAATTTTCCAGCTTGGTTTCTGGGAGCCTTGACAACTAATGTAATAACATAATTTAATATATGACCTTATCCTGGCAAAACAGGGAAAAAAGAAAGGTTTTTACTTAAATTTATGCTCTTACAATTATTTTAGTTTCCAAAGTCAGTGACAATGACTGATTTTTCTTTTCCTTCTTCGTCTTGCCTTCATAGTTGCATAGGGCTGTACTCACATCCAGCCAAATGGTACACAACTGACAGGATGGGACTTTACCATCCTGTATTTTTAGCATCATTATCAGGTAGATAATGATGCTAAAAATACTGTGAAAGCAGCTCAAGACATTTTGAAGGCAAAGAAATAAAATATTCTTCACTAGCCATGTCGGTCATCTCATCTCAACCTAAGAGAGTGGGTTTTCAGTTACTGAGGACAAAACTGAAACATCCACAAAGATTCAGCACCTGTAGGTGGAGGCAATACAGTCCTGGCAAAATGTCATCAGGGATAAAATTTAGAACTTGTTGAAGTCCGTGAGCTCCAGACTGCCTGAAGTCTGGAGCTGATGGCTATGATTTTTATCCAAACATTAAAGATTATGGTTAAATATTTATATTTTATGAATATGTTTAATGTTATTGTGCCCAAATACTTTTCAGGTGCCTAAAATGGAGTTACTTTGTTGTTAATGGTAAAGGCAAAAATCATAAAAACTGTCATTCTCCAAATACTTCAGGACCTAATTGTACATATTCAAATAAGTATCTATAAAATGAAGAACCCGCACCTCTCCATACTGGCGTCATCATCACTTTGTTTGGACAGGTGTTTGTTGACTATCTGTACAGATGTGGAGTGATGCTGAGCCTTAGCAGCGAGTTGTGCCACTGGATCAGATCCAAGACTCCCTGCAGGAACCAGACAATTATTGAAATACTCTATGTATAAGTCAAACTTTAATCATGTTGAGAAAGTTTTTGCACTGTCTATAAATAACAAATCAATACAGTTTCTAGCAATTACACATTCCATCCATTTTCTATACCCATTTAATCCGGTACAGGGTCACGGGGGTCTGCTGGAGCATATCCTAGCTCATTATAGGCAAAAGGCAAAGGTACACCTGGACAGGTCGCCAGCCTATCACAGGCAGTTACGTATTACATAAGCTTTAGTCCACTTTGTGCAGTACTACCTAGGCCCTTACCTGTTCCTGCCATTTAAAGAACATATGCAGAGCAATAATATACTTGATCTATAAGTATAGTTCCTGCAGCCCCCCACTGGGGGTGCAAAGGGGTTTTTTTTGTTTGCGTCTTTTTTTTTTTTTGGGGGGGGGGGGGGGGGGGGGGGGGGGGGGGGGCGTGTTAAATCATGTAAGGCATCTTGTGTTGCACATGTATTAAAAGTTCTAAATAAATAAGTCTGATTGATGGATTGAAGTGCAGGAGGGGGTAAGGGGGCATACAACAAGTATTCAACAAGAATAGAGAATGGCCTATTGAGAAATAATACTCCCTCCTTAAAGCAGAGTTAGTACAGACATAAAAGTAAAACATTTTACAGATTTTTACTGAGGCTTATTTTGGAGCAACAGAGGTATTTGTGCATTTCTTGGTAGAAAAGAGTAGTGAAACGATGGTTCAGTGCTCCACCATGTAAACACCTTTCACTGACAGACATCTGAGAAATGATACAAAACTGTGGCAATTTTATACGCTCCAATTGATGAATTCGACTTGTCTCAAGGATTACATCAGATGCTGGCTTTGAAGAGGAGAACACACTTATTATATGTTTTTGTCTTAGAGGATGCTTGAGGTTCATTGACGAAAACAAGAGGTGCTTCTGAGAACCAAAGGGATTAACCCATGCCTGAGGAACAAGCCCTTTGACTAGCTGTCAAAGGCAAGTTCTTTCCTGGGTCATTAGGGCTGCTGAATGTTCATTTGATGTTGTGGACCAAGACGCGTGGAATGAGTCAGAGATCAAAGGCTCTCCCTAAGCTCAGGCCCGTCTATTCCGTGATTCACTCCACATAGTTGATGGAGCTTCAATATGAGCAACACTGAAAGACACTCTAAAAGTCGTCCCTTTGAGAAATCACACTCAGAAAAGCAACAGAGCTTAATGCTGTCACTACAAGGCATTTTCTCTCTATGTGTAACACATTGCATATTGACATTAATCTACAACACTGGACTCTATCTAGTTTTAATAAGTGTTTATCTTACTTTAACTGCACCAAATTATGTGTAAAGACTGTAAAGATATGCCGTGATGTCTTCCATGGGACTGCCATCTTTTGCACCTGCCACAACTATTGCCTGGTTGCTTTGTTTTAGTTTACCTGAAAATTTGGTAAAAATGGTCACATTGTTGGAGTAGGAATGTGATCAAAACATGAATAGACAGAAGAAACAAACCCTTCTGCAAGAAACTGACTGGCACTGTCAGGATACAAGTTTAAAAAAAAAAAACAAAAACAAAAAAAACCCAGATCAATACACTGGATTGGATTACTATCTGAGTCCACACAGATTCCTGCATTTTTAAAACCGTGTTTCAGGACTGAGTGAATGCACTAAGTATATATTAAAAAGTTACATATTCAAGGTCATGCAATAAAATGTTTTTTTAGTGATTGTATGTAAATTCTGTGGAGGGCCAAAATGCCACTTTCAAATACATTCGGTTGACTCCACCCCTGTTCTGAGACTCCACCTCACTTTCACTTCAGGGGCCTTTTACATGTGAACAAGAACTCAGATCAGTGGAATCTGGGAGGTTTTTCTGATATCATCTTTGTAAATTTTCTAAACTGAAAGTCACACTACACAGTAACATGCGTGTATGATACAGTTCAAAACATTGGCAAATATTTATGGAGTAAAAATTGTCAAAGTAACATCAAAGAAAACACACAAAAAAACTGTACAAAATAGTGTAAGTGAATCAGCTCACTAGGTGCACAGAAAACCACAGCAGGAGGCAAAAAAAGACAGAAACAGATTTAAACAGTAGCAAAAGCAGAAGAGTGTACAACAGGGAGAACATGACAAATCTGAAGGTGTTTAACAGTTAACTCAAAGGTTTGAAGAACAAATAAATCAATTAGTCTTGAGCCTGAAATAGCATTTTTGCTTTTTCTTCCCTTAAACGTTTCAGAAAATATACCATATACACCACATACACATTTCTATGAAGTTTAAAATGAAAGAGCAATATCCTTCATTTTAAACTTGTGAGTTTTGTCATCACAGAATAAAATGTGTTACTAACAGCCAAGCCAAAAATGAGAAATCACTCTCATCAAAGTCTGTTTCAAAATCATAAGAAAATGAGCAGTGTTCTCTGCTCTGAGAAACTGGTGGACAGAGCTCAGATCAGCTCAAATGATCCTTTTCTAAGTGTGGACCAAATTACCAATCTTTTTAAATTCTACATTTTACACTTTAATTTTGTTGGAATTTTCTACCTTCGTCAGGACGTTGGCAAGGAAAGGACAGAGTTAATCGGCTATAAAGTGTGGCAAGTTTATGCTAACTGTTTCTGGTGAGTTTGTGAAGGTAACTCGTTAAAAACTGGGTCAGGTGATGACAGAAATCCTCAAATTGTGTTCAGGTTTTCTTCATTACCCAAATGTAATTGCATGTAAGTACGATAAAAGTACATGTACACTGTGTACTTTATTATAACAACCACAGAAGACCAACCAGAGAATGAGCCACAGAGCATTAATCTGATTATTGGTGCTGTATTTCTACTTTGCTTTTCAAAATAAATAAACAAATAATCCAGGTCTTATTCATCACCAGACAGTCCAGAATAAATTCCGGCATCCACAGAGGGTGCATTTTGATGATTAGTTCACTTCTGTATTACTTCCTTCAGTCAGTATTATAAAGTCACCATCAAGAGCTGTAACAGAAGGTTATAGCAAGCAGAAGAGTCATCTCCTACTGTTCTGCTCTGCAATAAATCTAATGAAGTCTCTCACTTTAAATCTCTGCTGTTTAATAACTGTGAAGACGATCCGCAGTCTTGCCTGTTATGCTGTGAAGTCATAGCAGTTAGCTGGCCATTAATCAGTTACAGAGCTGGTTGGGATGGTTGGTTAGTTTGAGATTAAAAACACTGTAGTGGACCCATTTATTAAACCACTGCGTTAGGGGGAAGGTCAGTCTTCACTTGCATTCAAACTACATTCTGGAGTGTCACAGGACCCTGATTTCAAACCTTCTTTAACAATCCTGAAAACAAAATAACTATTCAACAATTCATTCCACATCGGTCTCAGCCTTTGAACATGTTTTAAGGAACTATTGTCAGATACCTCTAACATTCTACTGAATTCTCAGAATCTGCTTTTTTGGATTTATAATAAATTGCACCTGGTGTAAAAATGAAGTTGGCTATATGCCTCATGGTGTTTCTACAAGAGCAGAAATTCACTCTAATCAAAGGATAAGAACATGTAAAAACATCTTAATGAAGGAACTGAGGCAAAAAAAAGGACATATCCTTACATTTAGAAGTGTTGTCTGCATCCAGCACCGTCTGAAATTCCTTAGGAGCCAAAAGGAGACCCATAGAGACAAGAATAGCATGCATGTCTACATTAACTGTTGATGGAATGTCCTTCATCTGGGAAAGATCAGGAAGAGTTTGATGTCAGAATTACTGTGTAGTCAAATACTTTTCTTACAGTCATCTTGGAAACTATGTTCAAGCACAGCAGAATGTGGTTAAATAACTTTTTAAGCAAACCATTTCCGCTTGAAATATTATATCTTCTTTACTGGTTTTTAGCGTTAGTTAAAGTAAATGGGCAGAAAACCTGCTGCATAAGCATAGCAGCTTTATCTTCGGCTCGGGTTGGCGTTTGGTCGAGGGTCTGTCTGAGCTGCAGAAGATGAAACGCTGATGACAGGCGCTCTCGTTGAGTCCCGTTATCCAGCAGCATGGCTTTCTGAAGGTGAGTCAAAGACGCCTCAAGACGCCCTTCCTCCTCTTCAGTTATTGCTAGCTCTGAGTGGAGTTGACAGCGCACCTCCAGCAACACACTGTAAAAGTAACACACAAACACTTCCAGTGTGACCTCATGCTGTGTGGAAGTAGAAAATCTCTTAGTTTGCTTCATAAAAACTGCGAAATACTGTTATAAAATAACATAACTATTGCTTTTAGGGAATAGAAATCATTGATTTCTTAGTGAGTTAGCATTTTTCATCATCCTGATAGCTTTCTTCAAAAAATGTAAACTAAAAAATGCATCATACTTTTCTGTAAAATGTTAAATTATTTAAACTCTAGGAATTTTTTAAATTCTACGTTGGCAATGTGTTGCTTTAGCAAATAACAGGAATCATGAAGTTGATGTGGAGAAGCACATATGTAATATTGTTCCTGTTCAGTTTTCTTTCAGTTGCAGTTTTTCCATTGAATTAAATCTTCAAGTGACACATATTGCAGGCTTGTTCAAGCAACTCAACCCACCTTTACTTCCATTATTTATCAGTGTTGCAGTGTTTCAATTTTCCAGCAGAGCATTACTCTCTAAGCATTGTCTGAAGTTGAGCTGTAATTTTTGATTAAGAGGTTTCATCTATTTGTCAAATCACAGTAAGACTGAATGTTTCTCGGGGCACTTTATGCACTGAAAAACACCTTGTGTAAACTGAAACAGTTGTCTTCAGAAGTGACAGCACCACAGGCAACCCAACACATCAAGTTATGTTCAAGGAGGCAGAGAACCAACTTTATCATTTAAACACATTTCCCTGAATTTAAAAACAAGCAAGGCTCCTTTGAACTGAAGTAAACAAATAAATGCTTCTGTATGACCCCAGTGGGCTCAAAGGAAGAAAAGTGCCTTCAGTCACATTTTACGGGGTGAGACGAAACCATATATTTCAGATAGGCTAAGGATCTAGTTATTTTTGATTCAACAGAGGGCTGAAACGAGAGACACAATAGGCAAGTTTTAACATCAAAAGTGAGTTTCAGTTCTTTTTAAAGAAACTCAGAAGTATGATCAAGCAAACAAAAACGCAGGAAACATGCTGAGGCTAACAAAATGTCAGGCAAAATAGAAGAAAAAAATTACAGAAAGAAGAATGGACACAAACAACAACAGTAAGCAACTCAGGTATGAACAAAGACAAACAGAATACTGACTAAGATGTCAGTATGAGTTAAAGAGCATAGGCTTTACTATAAAGGGAAGGGCAAGTAATCAGTATGGAGCAAAAAAGACAAACACAGGAAATAAAGCCAGGCACTACACTCAGAAATAATCATTAAACTAAAGCTGTTGCAACAAGGTTTGGGTTAGAAATAGTTTGAGGTTTTAGAAATCTCTGTGCAAATGACAAATAATTTGGCAAATAGAAAGTCAAACGTGAAGATGGATATGTTCAAGCGTGGGAATAGTAAACTATTTCATAATATTTCTCCTTTTGATTTAATGTGAAACAGGTCATATTTAGTCTTTCTGTGAATTTGTTTCGATGAACGGCATCATACAGTCATGTGTGTTTAGGGAAAGGCCTAAAGGCTGCAATACATACACTTGATAATGAATTTTAAAACCTGAAAATGTGAAAACCTTTGAATGTCTTCCATAACCTGGGCGAGCTTGAGCAGTGGTGTCTTGATGCATTTCCTGAGGTTGTGCTGCATGAAGGGAAGACAGAAGCTCCACTGGGTAGCACACACAGCTTGCACAGCCTGAGGGCTCCCCTCCCTCACCGCGGTCTGCAGCAACTGATCCAGCCGTACTATCTCCTTCAGGCGGGCCTGTGAAATAACAACTGAAGATTGAGAATCTGTCCTGTAGCCATGACAGCACAGCACTTCTATCACTTAGAAAAACACAGTATACTTGGATTAAATTAGGATGAATATAAAATAGCTATGGCAGTTTTTACAGTGTACTAATACAATTACTCGTTTACATGGAAGCCTTTCAAAATTTTTGCGAATCAGGTTGATTCTGGCAAACATTTGTTATTTTTATTTATTTATTTTTTAGCAGAAACAACATTAGCAATTATTGAGGCATGAATATTGATTAAAATGAAGTAGGATTTTAGGATTTATTGTCTCCAAAGATTCAAGATTATAGTAGAGAGCGTGTAATGAAGACACTCAGTCATTTGCTTGCTATATGAAGATTGGTGAAAATATATGGTTATTTATTGCTCTGCATGATGAAGCACCTCTACACTAGATTTGGAGTACTCATTCATCTTAGCCCCTTTCTTCAGGAGGTTGAGTTCACAGCTGACACATTCCATCATTATGCGTTGGTCAATGTTCTAAAAAGACATAAGTATGTAATAGCAACAGTCAGTGTTAACCAGTGCACAAACCATAGGATGATAACTTCACAACTTTGTATTAACGTTTTTTTTTTCTCTCATCAGTACACGTACACATGCAGTGTTACTAATTATTGACACAAAACTGGGAGGACAACACACCAATCTGAAATACATATTTCCTGAAGTAAAAATACAGCATTCTCTTTACTTCAGCTAATTTATCTCATCTACTTTCAAGTAGCTCCTTAAAAGGGGGCGTCAAAATCATGAATACATTTGCATGCCTCTAAATATGTACTGTTAAAGCCAGGGCTTCTCCTGCCTGGGGTTTAAAGAGAATATTGGACACTCACTGCCCCTCCCGCCGACTTCAGCTCTTTCAAACAGTTGGCAGCTACTTTCTGATGCTTCATTTGCAAGGCCAGCAGAGCCAGCTCCAGGAGGAAGGCAACTCTGCAAATCCCAGATAAAACATAATTTATACAATTCACAACACTTCAGTACAGTAATCTAAGCCATGCACGGCTCTTGGATGTGGGTTTATAGTGGAAGGGTTCAGGAAGAATGGTAACAACAAAGATATGATCGACACTCTTTGGACCACGGACCTGTCAGGCAGCTGGATAGGTGTCAGGCTCTGTGGAGGGCTGCAGTTCTCAGGCGTGGACGATGCTTTGATACAATCCACCAGGAGACACAGTATATCCTCAAGCTTCTCAGAATTCTCTTTTGTCATGTTGTTTTCATTTATTTCCATACACCTGGTAACAAAAAATTTGAAAGTTTGTATACTACAATAATACAAGTACATGCATGCATCCAAGAGCGTCCATGCATCCGTGTTTTCATTCACCCTGTAACGTCCTCACACCAAAACAGGGTATAAACCTAAGGCAAAATAATCTTTGTAGTGCTGACGACGGCAGGGTCAGACTGAGTCATGCAGTCGATGTTTATTGCTGAAATGAAGAGCCATAAGCAGCTCTGACATGTTGAGTACATGCCTGCAGAGAAGGGACGGGCACTGGGTTTGAACTAGTGTGCAGCACACCAAAGGACATGTTAATGTAAGAATAATGTATGTGGTCAGATAGTTAAACCTGCCTCTGTGGGATGCCACAGGCTGAGCAGTGAGCCAGGTAATTGCTGGCCTGTTGAAAGAGGTTGACGGAGGATGTTTATAAGAATAAAAGATATTAAGGACTTCTTCTTTTAATGGACAGCTATAATTAATATAAATAATATATATAATAATTAAAAAAAAAAACTTAGTTGGAAGTAGACAGAATGGGCTTTAATCATGACAGCACAATACCACAAAAGATTCACCAGGACTGTCAAAGCAAGAAAGAATAAACATTACTTTATAACCCCAAATTACAAAAAGTTGGGACATGTATAAAACACAAACTATATAATATAAACTACAAAAAATAAACTACTATAAAGTACCATCAATGATTCCAGGAATCTGGAGCAATTTCAGTGGATAAAGGGAAAAACCAGTGAGTTCATTTTCCAACAAGAAAATGCAAATCCCCATTCTGAACATTAAAAAGCCATGACTGAAGAAAAAGAGAGTACAGGCAGTTAGATTCGCCTGGCTGCAGTCCTGACCAGTCCCCAGTACAAAATGAGTGGACAATTTGGAAATGAAAACTTAAATAACGACTCTATGTTGTCACATACCTGAAGAAGTGTTTGTTTTCGGAATCATAAAAAGTAAGAACTGGTTGTAATTATAAGACAGAATTCTTCCTTACTTCTTTAATGTCTGAATTTTGTAAATGACCTCTAGGGTTGTGGACTCTCTGCTTGTTTCAAGGAGGACATCACCATCTGACAGCTTGTGTTTTACCTACGAAGAGGATAATTACAAGGTACGATTAAACATCACATCTCACTAAAAAAGGACAGAGTGTTTCAAGTTTAATTTTTGGCATGAAAAATGAAACAACCCCCAGGAGTTATTTCAGGCAGGCAATCTCCACAGTGCACCCTCTGAATGGTTCATTCCAATTAGTCCATTTGTTCTTTGAACTATATGACGAACTACAAGTATGTGATCTTAGATGGCTTCACATGTCTCACCCTCCAAGCTTACTATCACTCTTAAATGACAATCCAACCTCCTTCCCAGTCTCCACCTGTGGGCTCTGACTCAAAGGGGGTAGGTTAGTTCTACACTTCTGTATTTCTATTTAACACTGATAAACGGTACATGGACAAAGCCTAGACACCAAAGTCAAGTATCTTTTACAATTAAAGTGTTTAAAAAACTTCACTGCATGAATTCTCTAACTGAAATAGTCTTACTTAATGAATGACACAGTTTTTTCTTTTTTTCCTATTGAACCAGATGGCTTTTTGGAGTTAGAGGGATATCATTGGATAGCTAAGCTACCAAGATAAAATCTATGCTTTCATCATGTCATTTACCAGTAATGTATAGAGTCTTGGATAAAGATGGGGAGTCTGTGACTTGGTGAATTCTTCTGTAACTCTGGCGAAACTTTCAGCATCCTCAGCTTGTCCAGAGTACACAAGACATTCGAGCAGGTGCCTGAGGAGAAAAATTGCAAACCTTAGGTAATTAATGGTAATGTAAGTTTCTGTACATTCTTATCACAATACCATATGCCAAGGAAATATAATTTTCTTGTATTTTGTTCATCCCAGTACATGCACATTTTGTAGTAACAGAGTTTTGATAGACCACCATGTTAATCATGACAAAGAAACTATGCTCAGAGATTTTTTACACCATTGCTTGTTATGATAAAGCCCCCATTTGAACTTGATGCGTGGTAGGAGAACATAGTTACATGTTATGTTAATTGCTGATAAACATCTCTGTATGCTATCTCTATTACTGTGCTTTAGAATAGACATATTCATAGCTGGATATATGTAATAGATGCAATTTGAATTCCAGAGCCATTTACATCATGAGCTCAGCTCTCCAGCTGTGGTCTTGGTCTGCCACTTCCTCCAAACTTTCAACCACCTGCTTAAAGGAGGGCACCAAGCGGAGGCACCGTTTTGATTTTGATTGCAGGAGAGGCCACACTGTCTGAAAGTACAGTACTGAGGCATTGAACACCATAAAGTGGTATCTGTAAGACACAAAACACATGCGGAAAAAGTAAATGCAGTACACTGAATTACTCATGATACACATGCAATCCATTTCATCTCTTAGCATAACTTTGTTTAAACCAAATGTCAACTATATAAGCACAAGTCCTGCAAACTGCAAATATGAGTGCATTATCAATCGCCCAGTGAACCACAGAAGATCAGCCCCCAACAAGCTGCAGCCTCAACTGTGTGAAATAAGAGACATTTATGAATTCAAAGAGGAGTTCTGGTACAAATTGTGTGAACAAATTGTTTGAGTTCTGCTAATTTATTCTCGAGAGAGTTTGTTGTGAATTAGTCTGGGTTGGATGTATTAGATATGTATTCCCTTTAATGATAATTGGTAATGCTCATTCAGTCAGTCTACTGACAGGTTATGAGTTCATTAGCAAAATGGTCCAAAGTGATTGCTTTCAAGAACTAAAACTGTATCTTTAAACCCATCTGTCTTGTCTGTCAAATAACAAAGGAACTTATCGTTAACAAGTTGTAGAGAATACTGTTGCCCCACTCAAAAATATATCAAGTTGGTTGTTAAACTGGATCACATTCAGCCAACTTGAGCAAAGGTGATGCATAAAAAAATCATGTTACACTTCAGCAATCATATTTCCAAATCAAACCTTCAATAATCAAGAGCTTTTATGTGCAGCCGACTGAACAAAACCAGTGTTACTGTAGCTAAAACAACAACAATAACAAAAAAAAATTGACTTTTCCGTAAGGAAAAAACCTTGCTTTTGCAATTTGCTTTACAGGAGCAACTTCATGCCAAACAATATCAGACATGATCAGTTAAAAAAAGAATAAATAGGTCAACTTTCATGATACTGTTCAAGAGAGATGGACACATTTCTGAGAGGTTGCATACCTTGGTTCACTCTTTGATATTTCAATTGCTTTCAGAAAATACATCACAGCCTCTTGAAGGTCTTCCTAAAAATAGAAAATAGTTGCAAAGGGTAAATGAGAACATGTCATATCATACAAACATGCAAAGATGTTTTTCAAAGGATGAAAAAACTAGATTTTAAACTGGATTAAAATAGGCCAAGACAAAAGCCAATATTTCTTAGTGACTGAAACAATGTAATAAAATAAAATAAAATGGGATTTTTTTTAAACAAAGAAAAAAAAAGCTCCATTTGAGTGCAAATAAGGACAGCACATGTCTACAGTGATTGTGGATTTTCACTGTCAAGGAAACAGTAACAAAAGGCACACAACACCCTTGAGATAAAGTTGTTTACCGTCTTCACCACACTCCTAGTGGCTGGTGGAGACTTCAGCTGGCCCTGGCAGAGGAGGGCTCGACAAAAAAATTGATTAGCTGGCGGGTTCCCATCAAAGTACATCTTTAGACACACTGTGCTCATCTCCACACGCCCCAACTGAAAAGACAGAGAGCAACTGTTTGAACGTCATGTGAATTAAGACTGTGTAACTATGGTTTGATGAATTATTGAAACTCTTCTAAAACTATTTAATTTATGTAAGACGTACATTCATCTTACCCAGGACAAATGACTATCATGAGTACTCTCTATGTTGTACATTATTACTGTATCTTATTATCAAATAAATGCACATAGGGTAATTTTGGTTCCCACAGTCAAAGAAGATAAACATAACAGAGATTTCAACCACATATCACAAGCATTTAATTCTGAATGTTTCTTTTTTTTTCATAAAATAAGTGACAGTGATGAATGTTGTATTATAATGGTGAAAAATTTTTTTTTTTTTTAAGTATTCATGCGAGTTGAAGCATATTGCATTTGATAGGGACTTATATGAAAGCAGGTTAATTTTTGACAGAAAACATACTGGATGATGAAGAGGGAACCAATCTGATTGCAGAATATCCATGTATTTCATTTTTCAGAACTGTTTCCTGTGAGAGCTCAGTCTTATTTACACAATATTCACCACTAGGAGATTTACACCATTAATCAGACGCCGAATATTTAAATCTGTAGTAAAAATCTTACAGACAAGATATTTACTGTTATGTTTTTCCATATTTGTACCTTTAAATTTCATCAAGGATTTAGAAGGTCCTGCCTTTATTAGTCAAATGCAATTAATCCAATATAAAGTCCGGTCTACCTTTTTATGGTACATTATCTTTGCATATCACAGCAGCAGGTATTTACTTATATAAAGGAGCAGGCTTCACATTCAGATGCAAATCTTTGTGGTCACCAGAGGTTGTGTTTTCTTGAGTTTGCTTCCCTAAAGAAAATAGTGATATCTGAAGTCTTATGCTGAGTGCCTATCAGGCAGGAGCTAAAACTGTAGGTCAGAGAGTACAGTTACACACAATGTGCTTGGTGTGGGCATACTCACAGAAATATTTAGGGTTAATTTTAAGATCTATGTATTTCAGTTACATATCAAATTGCCATCCATTAGGATTACATATATTTATCATAAACTTAATATGGTGCGTAATTGTCAATCAAATATAAATTAAACAATTAGGAATGAGATTTATGAAATATCATTAATAATCCCAACATGTTTTGGATGTAAAACAGATTTATGTGTAAATCGAATTTGTTTCAAATACTTAAGAACCAGTGTGTGGATTAAACACACAGTACACTGAGTTTGAGTACTGGAAACAAATTAGATTTATCAATGAAGCTAGAGAAGACAAGATACCTTAATCTTAATGTATGGTTAATTTGCAAAAATGCATATTCTCAGATCTAGTGGAAAAAGCTTGTTTCATATTTGTTGTGTATGGCCACCACAAAAGAAAAAAGGAAAAATAAAAAACAATTATTTTGAATGAGTGTGCCCAGATAAATTCAAATATGGAAAATCAGCAGCCATCCATAAACGCAGCATGATGGAAACCATAACATTATTAGTAACATTAACCTCACTTTAAGAGGAACTACAAAAAAGCAGGCTACTTTACCTGCAGGGCTGATTCTGCACAAACCACATACAACTCGGAGGGAACGGGTGGAGTTTTAAGGTTTTGTTCAGCTGATGTCGAGATTTGAAGTAAGTCGTAGGCAGACTGCAGGGCTTCAGAGTCTGTGTGGCATAAACACAGTAAGCACAAAGTACTTTTTATAACTCTCCACAGCTACAAATTAGTGCATGGCAAACCTTGGTTCTCCTTTGCCTTAACGAGATAGTCGCGAATATCCAGGTCCATGTTTCGCTGATAATTGTTTATGTCTGTCAGCTAACGCTAGCTGAAGCGTCAAAATTTAAGACTTTAAAGTTAGTGTTGGCACCACCCGAGAAAATATGCGACGCTTCTTTAATTTAGCGCTAATGTGAATACTCAACATTTCAGTTTGTTTCTTTAACAAGCAAGAAATCCCGGGTCTAAGGTTAGGAGTAATGGCTTGATACGAACTCATTTGTGGTCCGTTGTTAGAAAAGCGTTGCTAAGCAACGGAAACAGAGCTGGCTTTACGGTAGGAAGTTAAGACAAAAATGTTTCAAAACTCGCTTTTTACTCACATTTTATCAATACTGATAATAATGGGTAATATTTTAAAATGTCAAAAATAAATAAAAGTGTAATAATGTTTTAGGACGGAGTTCCCTTTTTGTCCCCTCTCTTTCTGGCTGTTTTTGTCTGATGACAACATCAACCATCAACTGCTAGCCTGTAAAAAAAAAAAAGAAATGAACCACTTATACTGAAATATTTTAACTACATTTTGTTGGTGATGTTTGCTCCTCATATACTCTGACTCTTTTACTTGAGTATAAATTGAAACCTTATTTATACCGTACAGCTGTTGGTAAGTGTAAAAAAAAAGTGACTTCTTTTTAGTGTGCTTATTTTTGCTACTTAAAAAAAAAAAAAAAAGAAAAAACAGTTCCATGGACAAAGAAATATAAAACCAAGTCAGATGCTGCAATTACTCAAGGAAGAGAATTGACTGAAAAAATTAGATGTGACTTCAAGTAGAGGTCTTTTTTAAATACATGTGTAGTGTATGTATGTAGATGTAAAGTTCAATTACATCATGTTATTCAACATGTTAGCAGTGTTAAATATATAACACAGCATCTTTAAAGTCAGTAAGACCTTAAAGATGGTTGAAAGGCTTGCTGAAAGTCAGTTTTGAATAATTACTTGATCAGTTCATTCATCCCAGCAATCATCCCACCTGTAGTTTTCATTGATTTATGTTTTTGTTTTGTTTTGTTTTTTCAGCAACAGCTTTCTAGTCAAGGATTAACCTTGTTGGATTTTTTTAAATAATCCATTTACAAAATGACTAATCTGTAGTCGGTGGATTTATTAAATACTCAGAGGACAGATTTTTGACTGGAAAAGATCGGAAAGGTTTTAATAAGGTGGTGGTGCACAAATCTTAGAAAATGATGCACCAAATATGACACATTTGAAGCCACAAGGTAAAGAGGACCTGATCATGTGTGTGGTCTTCAAGCTCCTTAACTTCAAAGTGCATCATTAGAAATCAGGCCACTCAGTGTGAAATATAATTGTCTTGGTCAAACCTCATAACTGCTGCTCATGTGACAGGGGACCAAGCAAGGCATATTGCAGCAGCCCTCTCTGTAATGGATGTGAGATTTCTAGTTTAAGGTCTAACTGACAGAATGGTGAATTACTTGACAGTATTTCAAAAGAGGGCAGACTGCTCCTGGTGGCCCTAAAGTAAATTTCTCAAGCAGTTCACAGTGGGATTTGTCTAAAATATACTTAATCACACTTTGGAATTACTATTTGAATTTTTTGTTTAAATCATTAGTTCAGTTGGTGCTTTTATTTGCTGTTTCATGACCAATGTGACACAGTGCAACACTATAGCACCTGAACCTTGGTTTCTCTGGAAAGTTGCAGACAGAGATGGTTCATGCTCATTTCCTGGACATTGCAGAGGGCTCATTTAGGTGCTGAGGGGTTACCAAAGTCTGCCCTGGATGTTTTAGGTCAGGTATTCAAACTCAACACATGTCTCCTGAGTATGCAATAACATCTCCTTATCTGTGAAATATTTCCAAATATCATAAACCCATTTAAAAACATGCAACAACTGATCTCCTCAACAGGAGATGCATAATGTGTTTGTTTCATATTGGTGTTGTACAAACCTCTTTGCAATAAAAGGAAATGATCTGTTTCACAAATTCAATAACAAGGCATTCTGGGCCACACATGATACTTTTAAAATGAAAATTAAGGTTTTAAAAGTATAAATGTAAATGCTACAGCAGAGCCTGTCTAAAAACTATTTAAATGTATCTAATGTTATGGCGGACAGGGAAAGAACTTATCCATGAAACCACCTACTTAGAAAAGTTACAGTAAACAAAACAAAAAAAACAAACAAAAAAAACCATAACATTTATAGGTCTAAAAAGGTACACACATTTATTTTCACTGTGAGCAATTATTGGACACATTTAACTTAAGCTGCTGCTGCAATTCACGGGAGCAGCTCCAGGAATAAGTGAAATTCATTTAACTATCTAGGATTACACAGATAACAAGCCTGGATTTGTCCCAGCATTTCATTTAAAGAACTAAAGAGTGAGTTGGAGGTCAAACCAATACATGAATGTAAATCTCCAGTTAGGCCTCAGTCACAAATATTAGTTCTACTCATCTTTTGTTTGCGTTTCCCTTTTTTTTTCTCTTCTAATCTGAACTGTTGCTTGTTTGAGTCTAATATGTCTTACTTGGATACCTAGCTCTTGATGTTGATGGGGTTTTTTACTTTACTTGGGCTTTATTGAACTGCAGGTTCTTAACTGATTTTTTTTTCTTTTTAATCTAATGTTATTTTAAAGTGTTCTGGTTGCCACTCTTAAACACTGTCACACACTGGCTTCCTGCTCTATATCTACTTCTTTTGATCCCAGACCCACCAGTTTCACGCTGTCATCCTCTGTGTTCACTTGCTTGAGTTTTAGCTACTCCTCTGCCTCCTTCAGGGATGGTGTTAGGTCCATGAAGTGTTTTGATTTGACATATTTGATGGCAGGACTTGGCGACACAGCTCTGCACCACTGAAAGCCCCCTAGTCACCAGCCAGACTCCATTAGTCGCTATGGGTCAACATGTCAAGCTAATCCCATGAGCATCCCACTTACTGTGTCTGCCCTCCAATCAGACAAAGTAAATACATGGTTATTTATGAGTGGTTCATTATAGCTCTCTACTCTAAGTTTCTGTTAAATGACAGGATTAGTGATCATCATAAAGATTTATTATGTCAAACATGGCGATGACAGAAGGATCAGGAGAAGTTAACATTTTTCATTTCTCATTTGAGTGTCTGAATCTCACTTTCTGTCACCTAAAATGGAATGTTTTTGTGTGCAATTACAGTCTAATAATATACACTTCATTTGGAATTACATTCCAATTAAACCCAATTCATTAAAAAAAAACATTTATATTGCATTTCATTCCCCTTTAGAATGAACTCTTATAGCTGTATTTTTGTGTCATGCTTAGTTTAAAAAAGAAAAAAAAGTAAGAAAAATCCAGGGAGGGAATCAATCTGCCCTGAAATGTTGGAATGGTGGGGGGTGAGGGTGGGGGTGAGGATAAGAAAGGGTGTATGAGGATCAGTCACTTGCAAAAACATAAGCACTAGGTCAAGGATACATATTGTGAAAAAATAAAAGGAAATTATAATTGATGACAACTACAGCATTTGTATGTAAAAAGAGTAATGAGAGCATGAAGAAAGATGTCCAGTGCATCAGAGGAGATCCCCCTATTATCTGAGCCCTATCTGAGCCCTAAATAGAAAATTCATTAAAGAGTTTTAATTTTTTGCTTCCCAAACCCAAACTGGGAGCTGGTTCCACTATGGGAAACCTAATAACTCAAGGCTTTATCTTCTCTTCAGGAAAATATTTGAACTGCAAGAATGCTTGAACTCTGAGAAGAAACTGCTTTTTTTCGAGCTTGGCAATTAAGTGCTTTATACCGTGTATCAGGAGTATTAAAAATGTAAGCATTTTTCCTGGAATTAAGCCAGTGATAAGAAACTTAAATTGGATTAATGTGATCTCTTCTGCTAATTGTCATCAGAGCTCATGTTACAGCATTTTAAATTAGCTATTGGCTGGTCAGAGATCTTCATTTTGGAGTGCCAAACAATAGCAGTTCAATCCTTAACACATCAAAATGGACACATTTTTCTCCATCACTTTAAGTAAGGTGTTCTTAACGACTACAGTGTCAGTCCACTGTCCCTCGTTCTGATTCTCTGGGAGGTGTCTTCCTGTTTAAAGGAGACTCACAGTGGATTGAACTGAAGACTTACTGTAATCTTAGTTTTCTCAGCTTGGCTGTTTTTTAAGAATTTGCATTACAATACAATTATTACTGAATTGTACTGTAAACGTACAGGGTTTAACTGGACATGTGTGGAACAGTTTTTAAAGTGCCTTATTATTGCTCTGAATGTGCTGTGACGCAAAAGAAAAAAAGTGACAGAATGCTAGAAATTTTTAAAATGAATATCATATTTATGTCAGCAGCAGTGATGTGCAATGGAAATAAACAATGCACCACCTGTTGTGAAATGACATTGATGGGACATTGATGAAAACCCTGTAGAAGGACCTTTACAAACAAGCTTTAGATAAAGATGAGTCATAAGTGATTTGTTATCTGCTTTATTGTATTTTTTATGAGAAATGCTTGGAGGTTAAAGTGTTATTCAATCTTTTTACTAATCCTCTTTTAATAAAAAAAAAGAAATTTAAATAAAATGAATTAAACAGAGCATGCTTAATATGCTTATCCTCAACAATCCAAATTTACAAGCACTCGCTGATGCAGTATTCTGCCCAAGGTTTTCTTTTATACTTTTATATTCTTTCATTTTTGGTTAAACAAAAATGCATTTAATCTACTAAATGTTTGAAAGCTGTGTACTAGGAAGTTTTCAAATATTGCACTGCAATTGATCAAATCTAGAAAACTGACATATCGGATTTTGTATTTGCATAAAGGTAAGGTTACATGCGTGCACAGCTCACCTGTCAGGCATACTGAATCACAGCTTTGAACATCCATGAAAATCCCCACAACACCAGCATATGTTAAGATGTTACTTCAGCAGAATCCGATAAATTATTAATCATTTCACAAATTGTCATTAATATTTTAACATGTTACTCATGTGAAACCCATATACAAAAAAAAAGGGCAAAAGCCAAGCAATAATGAAATTAAACAATAGTAATATCCATCCATCAATCCATTTTCTATATCCGCTGAATCCATCTGCTGGGTCACAGGGATAATAATAATAATAATAGAAAATAAATAAAATTTTTAAAAAACTGTTGACTTTCTTAATGGGTATAAATCCTGCTGCAATTTAAGTCTGCACTGTGCATAGACATACAAAATATATTTCACTGAGAGCCAGCATTTTACTATTGTTTCCTTTAAAACCTGACATTTCTTTATCTACATTTTGATAAGGAAAAACCAGTGTAGTTCATGAGAAAGCAATAAATCTAAAACTAGCTTTTGTTAATTAATTTATAAAAATAGCAAAAATGTATCAATATTTTAAAAGTATGATGTGATGTGGTGGGTAATTAGACTTATCTCCAACTTGTACAAAAACAGGTTTGCATTAAAAGTGTTATTTCAGACTTCACCACTACAGATGACTCTACTAGAGTCATT
>JAOWBL010058675.1:24562-63163 GCA_028564865.1 Zenarchopterus dispar | reverse complement strand
ATATATATATATATATATATATATATATATATATATATATATATATATATATATATATATATATATATAATATGCTTACATTTATCTTAATATATTTCTTAGATATGAAATTTGTTTTTAACACTCCAAAAATTCTTTATTCGTTTGAGGTGTATGAGGAATTTTTTACCAGAGGACACGTCAGAAAAACTCTTTAAAGCACAACTATGGTTTAAGTGCATAGCCTAAAAAATTGTTTTTTTAAAAAAATGAAGTGATTTAGTATTTTCATAAGTTACCTCCTATATGAGTTGACTGTATTTTCAATATTGAATCATTTGAAGCTACATAGGAACAGAAGTTAAATCTTCAATTTTTATTATTTTTTTCTAGATAGAGTAACATTTTGCCAGTTACTAAGCTCAGACTTTTTACTTTATTTTCACGTCGAGCAGCTATAAGGTTTAAATAAACTTCACTGAGCTCTTAAAGATTTCAAAAGAACAAACAGCTGGTGAGTGTTTTAAAGCCAGTCCAATTAGCAGTACCCCTTCTGACCACACGAGGGCAGCATTACACAACAAAGACACAATAAAGTGCGCCTCTAGAGGGACAAATTAGTATTGCAAGAAGTGCCAGCCTGTCCCGTATTCAGCACAATATTTTTTGTAACCCTTTTTTCAAGACAACAGATCTACATGCCTTCATGTAGTCAGAAGTGGTCAGGTTGGTTTTACATTTGAGCCCAATTTTTCATTGAGCACTTTTTGTGCTGCTGTGTTAAATTTAACTCCCATTGTTGAACCTGACTCTTTTGAGAGCTAGTTTTAAACCTTTTTTAAACTTAGATTTTCTTCTTTCTTGTGGAAGCTTTTGTTTACATGCAGAAATCAAAGAGAAAAAATCAGCTGCCTTGTCCTGTGCCATTCACACTATCCACTCCACATGGATCTTCTTTCTTTTTTAGTTCAGTTCAGTTTGTCTTTTCCCTTTCATCTTTATTTATAGAAGTGGGTGTTTTGTTTAAAAAAAAATGCTTTTAACATGAAAAGACAGGAACTTTTCCCAACTGATTCTGACAGAATTCTAGTTGCATTAAAGATACTAATGAAGAATCCTTGTCCTGTGTTTTATTTGTCTTTGACATGGATCTAAATAAATTGAAAACAAATTTTGATAAATGATAAAAAGAGACAGATTAAAAACTTTATTAAAGATATAAGCAGAAAATAGTATGTTTAACATGTAAATCTTCTATTCTAAAGCAAAACTGCTGTAAAGTAGGATGATGCAGAGATGTTAAATTGAGCAGCATATTAAAAGAAGAAATCCGATTTTTTTTTTTTTTTTTTTGGTGTGGGGCATCTAAGCATCAGTGTGTATTAAAGATTTTTAGATTGTTATGATGATAATGTCAGAAACATAAAATACACATAAAAATATAAAATTTTGAAAAGTTGAAAAAAAAAAAAAAAAGAAAAGTGAATATTTTCTGCAGAAGCTGCCTGGATCCTCCGTTTACCATGAGGCGGGGGGAGTAATCTGTCAGGACCTCACAGCGACTGTAAAGGCGAAAATGAAGTGTGTGGATTTAGATGTGTTAAGAGTGAGGAAAACAGTAGTTACCTTTATAGGTTTTAAAGACTTTAACTCATCTTCATCTCACCCCTTTTTCGGTGCAGGTCCCACACAGGCAGCCAAAGAGCCCGTTGATCATCTGTGTAGCACAGAGAATCAGCTGCAGGCAGCTGGTGGCCAGCAAAGTGCTGAACAGACCGATGTGAAATGGCACTATGTCCTCGGGCTCAAAACACCTCGTCCACATGGACTTGTCAGTCAGGTAATTCTTTTCACTGTCAAAAACAGAATTATTATAATTGAATGGAAGTTTAGAAACTCAACAGGTAGAATCAGAAAGTTGCTCCTTTGCATCACCTGTCTTTAAAGGGGGCAGACCAACCCAGAAGGGTTTTACAAAGGGGCCCGTTCTGCAGACCGAGCACTGCCACAATGAAGCTGTACAGAGCCCCTACCACACCCATGGCAGCAAACAAAATGGACAAGAACATCTGCAAAGTTTAAACAGACAGCAAATGTCAGAAACATTTCTGTTTAAGAGGCAGCACAGGACTCTGTTTAGAGCTGATGCACTTAGGCTAAATGTTTGGGAGGAACAGGCGCTCATTCATCTCCTGACTTTTTTTTTCATTCCACGCATTCCACACAATATTCAGCCTTGCTTTCCCCTCACAACAGGATAAACTACAGACAAACTTGATAAAGTTTGTTTGACTCTGTTTGTCTGTGGTATCCATGCTCAATTTAACCTCTTTAATGTCAGACAAAAAAAAAAATTATCTTGAGGAGAAGCTTTTTCCATACACAAGTGGGTCTGCTGCTGAACCCTTAAGTGGGATTTATGCTTCTGCATAGCAACTACATATGTAGACAGCATATGATGTATTGTTGGTGTTTACAGTTTATGCTTGTCTGCCCATTTCATGTGTGTCGCTATGGTATTACACCACCAGGCACTAGGTGTCGGTGCAGTTTATTTTCTGTAGCGCTGTAGTTTGCAGTGGTGAACTTCCTTTTGTTTATTTTACGTAAGTCAGACATTCAATAGAGCAAATAAAGCTTCTCCTTTGCTAGTTGGAGCACCAACCATCTGACTAAGATTTGTTGCAGTTCCTCAACTGACCACTAGAGGCTCTGAAAGCGAGTCCAACCCCATTGGCTTGCATGTTAAAATGTCCAACTTTGGAGCAGAAATGAACATATTTACAGCTTGGTTCAAAAAATCATGTTGGTCTCACTTCTTTGATTTCACACTCATGACAACTCTGAGGGGGGTGAATTTTTTTGTACCACGCCAGGAGAGTTCATATAAAGTGTTACATTTATTTCTAATGTGATTGATTGACAGTCCAAGCCACCATCACTTCCTCATCCATAACCATCATGCTACCAAATCGACCAAAGCGATCAGAAGTTTGTACTAACCCAGCATCGGCTAAACGCAGTAGTAATCTTTGATTTCGTCATCAAGTCAACATGTGAAAAAGGAAAGTTTTGCTGGGAATGTCTACCGGCAGCTCTGCATCTATTTCAGCAGCAGCTGGGATGAAGGAGCTGGTAGCCAAAGCCAACTTTGACTGATATATGGTGGGTGTGTTCCTGTCGGCTTCCCAAGTAACATGGCTGTGTGCGGGAAGAAGAAAAGGAGGCTTCAAAACCTCTCTTCATATATCCATATAGGTCACATGACTAATGTTCTATTGTTTCTTTGTACAGTTTATCTTTGGAGCTAATAAATGTTGAGCAACCGTAACTTTTACAGGCACTGCAGCAATCTATTTCAAGCTTTCCACGCAGCCTGAAAATAACAAAGAGCTAGTAGCAGGAAGTGCACAGAATGACATACAATGATGTCCAGCAGACCAGTCATATTTGTGCCGGTCAGTGTTGACCTGATGGCTCTGTTTTGTTTTGTTATTTTATCATTTTATTTATTTTGTGGTCAGACTGAAAGATTTCTTTTTTTAAAATTCAGACTATAGAAGAATATTTAACAATACAAACCAGAATAAAAAATAATGGCATATGACATCGTGTCCATTTGTAGGACTTAACCTGATGTGTAGTTACATTTCTGGGAAAGTACACATCAGGATGTGGCAAAGGTTAAAAAGTAGCTATCCCCGCTATATACAAAGTTGTTTGAACGTAGACGTATAATACCCTCTTTGTTCCTCCTGTCCATCCCCCACTCAGACACACACACACACGCACACACACACACACACTGCTTGTATGGCGACCTGAATTACCTTGAAAGGCTCCTAATAAATCAAATGTATCACTGTTATTAATTATACACACACACATAAAGTACTTGATGATTTAATAAACTGAACACACAAACTGCCTATACTGCCACTTTATTAAAATGCTGCTAGCACTTTTATAGTCTTTGATGGTTGACATTATTTGTTTTAATTAAATGAGCAATTCAAAGTAATCATTTCTGTCACTATAACTAAATTTATGATTGAAACTAAATTTTTCTGTTTAGGAATATGGAATAACGGTAAAGTATCCAATCTATATATGAAGGCAGAACTGCTTTGAAAACAAGATGGTGCATTTAATCACCTGATAAGAAGAGCTGTATCTCTGTTAAGTCTGTTTGTAACAACAGCGTGCAGCACATTTGTCTTTAACTCAGGTACTCTGCAAACATTTGAAAATTGTGAGACTGATCATTGATAAAAGCCATTTTAAGTCTTAATCCATAATACTATGAGCTTTTATTGCCTACACCGCTATCTTGCTACATTATGCATCCAAACTTTCTTTCTCTGTGCAACTCTCCTTATTTCCACCCACATGTGTCATGTGGAACTACTTCCTGAAATTGAATCTAGACCGTGTTTCCTTGCACTTCACTGGGAAGTTCGTGTTGATTGTTTAAGTTTAACCCAGCACTCCCTGGCAGAGCTGGTGAGACATCGCGATGTCACTCACCCCGCAGCGATTTCCACAACAACCCTGTGTTCCAGTCAAGTGAATATGAAGTGCCGGGAGCAGCACCTATAAGACATAAGTGATTCGTTTTACATTGTCATACAGTCTTGATTACAAAAAATTGGGAGACTATATTAAAAAACAGTGAAAAACATGTCAGAACTCATTTACATTTACAAACTTTGCATCAGAGATATCACATGAAAAGTATAATTCAGCACAAATGGTTCTTGAAACACAACGCCAGCATCCAGGATGGAAAGACTGATCACTATACACCAGTTAAAGTATTTTGTAACAGTCGAGAGGAAAGGAAACTCACCAGTACACCCCCTCCGATGAGTCCCCCCATATATTTGACCTCCTCTGTAATGTGTCCCTTGTTGGCATACTTGACGTCTCCAGCAGGAAAGAACAGCACGATGTTACAGATTATGGATATGACCGCCAGTGGATACAGAGTAACTGCAATGCAGCGGGAACATTTTCCAGTACACATGTTGAGCAGCCGCTGTAAAACTGCGTTCTCTGTGAGTTTTAGCTCCGATAGTTGCCGCTCTCGGTGAGAGGTTTCTCTTCCAACTAACCAAAATAGGTAAGTGCCTTTGCAATGGGAAGTGCGCTCTGAATTAAATTAGGACATGGGAGGTGTAATGACAACCTGATAACATGGACAAACAGAGTCAGGGATAGGCTACAGAGCTATATAATATGTGACTCAGTCCATAGTTTCATGCAAACACAATGCTTGTTTTAGTGACAAAATAGTCAAATAGCCAATCCTTTTTACAGGGGGAGTATGACTGGTATAATGTAATCTATGTCACGCGCACGGCTGCTGGACGTGTTATTACAGCATACTTGTGTCAAGTTGAATCATTAAACCTACAGAAACTTCACTGTTAAAAAAAGAAAAAAAGCTTCCTGTATTTTGTTGACATACGTGAGGACTACTAAGAGACATGTTTTAAATCTGCTCTTGGTTGCTGTACGGTGGTGATGTTGACACTGCGGCTGCAGCCGTTGAACTTTAGATCTTTGGCAGCAGCCGAAGCCGAGGATGAACAATGTGTCATTGACACAGAGAAAACCTTTACAAATGTCCACATTGTGGACAGTGAGCCAATGGGTGATCATGAAGCATTTTTCTTCTCTGGTGAGTAATTGATTGGGGCAGTTTCAGTGTCTTATCAGTCAAGGGAGGAAAAGGAGAAGTGGTGTCTGAGTAAGAACTGGGCGAGACCACGTTATTCACTGTGATCACGTTTTAACCGTGAAAAGGTTTCTGGAGAATTAGAGTTCATTTCATGGGGGATTAAAGATCATTTTTTTAATCTGTTTTTATGACACTCACTGTCCCTGCCAGATTTTACGCCAGTCAAGGGAAAAGGAGAAGTTTAGTCTTTCCTGCTCCACATCAGCCTGATGATCTGAATATTTGAAAAAGAGAGAGATTTAATGTAATTATGTACACAATTACGGTCAAAACTATTAGCTCCCTATATGAACTCAAACACAAGAGTTAACATTTCCGTAGAAATAACCATAACCAAAAGTATTTATAGTTTATTTGGTTCCAAAAGACCAAAGGAGGAATTCTCCACTGAGCTAAACTCGTATGTGTTCAATTAAAACAAGGAAATAAATAAATAAATAAAAGCCAGTTATTCAATAGTGCCGCCTTTCTGCCTAATAGTTAACAACCAATCCATAGTTGTTTCTAACTAAGTTGGCATTTGTCTCTTAAAAAATCTTTATCAATTCATCCCTGGAAGACCTTATGTTTAAGCTCTTTCTGCAGATTCTCAGTGAGCTCTGGATCTGAGAAGGTCACTCCAGATCCTTGATTTTAATGTTCTTCAAAATGTGTTGGACAAATTTAAATGCATGTGTTGGAATAACCTGGAGAACCACACTTGGCAAAAATGCTCTGTGATGAAATGGGCCTGGTGTCACTCCTATACAGATCCCTTTCCACCAAAACAGAACTAACCAAACCAGTCACAAGCAGCAGGGTAGGTGATAACTCATCCTGGAGCACCCAAGAGCCTATCAGTGGAAGACGCGTTGGTGGGATTGAGACTATCCTCAGACTATCCCAAAAGTAATTTTTCATAGCCTGAGTGAACTCCTACTATACCCCAGTTTTTGCCCCAGAACTCATCAAGACTGTAACCCGCTTGGCCTGCCGGTTCCTGTCTGCTTCCAGAGTCCTACAAGCTAACCCTCCTTGATTAGACTCCTCCCCAGGTGAGAGACGGCCTCTCCCACCTCGGGTGTCCACCACCAAGTTCAAGGATTGCTACCAGAACAGATGATTTTGTGACTCTGGTCGACCGCCTCAATAACAGAGGCGCAGAACTTGGCCCATTCAGCCTTAATGTCCCGGTTGAAGTTTTGTCTGAGGTGGGAGTTGAAGATCTGTCAGACGCTCCCAGCAAACCCTCACTAGATGTTTGGGTTTACCAAGTCTGTCTGGCACCATCCCCCACCACCTGATCCAACTCACCACCACGAGGTGATCAGTTCAATTGGACCACATGACTATGAAAGCCGATCACTGAACTTATGGACACCTTTATATTTAAACATGGTGTTTGCTGTGGACAAACTGAGAGCACAGAAGTCCAACAACAGAACCCCCCTGGTTCAGATTGGAGAGGCCACTGCTCCCATGAGACTTTTAACTGAGTGACCCAAACAGTGGTTTACTAGATGACTGAAACAAATGTTAAGATTCAGGAATGTTTTTATCATATAAAGTTTTATAAATACTGATCTCATTAGTCAGTGTTTTGGGATAACGTCCCACGGTACCTTGGCAGCTAATAATTTTGACCTTAAGTGTACGTGATAATGCACTGCATGCGTAGGGATGAAACAAATGTGCAATATTTCATTGTTCTTTTTATTCTGAACTATGAGGGGGAGAAATAAAATGAATCCTGTGTGCTTTTAGGTAATGTTAAAGTGATGAAATAAAGTACAGAGATGTAGCAATGGCTCAGCAGCAGGTCAAATTTATTTTACATTTTCTCTTTTTTCAGTTATCATTAAAAACTTCAAAAATGCACTCATACAGAACCAGATGTATTAGGTCTGGATATATTTGATCACTGGCACTACTTTTATTAAATGATTTTTCTTTTTTTAACCAAAACCTTCTCACATTACCTTATCTAATGAGTATGACCCCATGGTACAGATTCTCTGATTGAATTCAAGGCTTTCCTGTATAAAGTAGTGGAGGCGTGCAGAAGTGGCTCTTCAATACTTCATTTTAAAGGTATTTTCCCACCTGTAGTCTGTGGGCAAATGCCAAGATGTGTAGGTTGCAGAGATGAAGGATATCAGTTGCCATAATACAGAAACATGCTCAGTAACAACACTGGCACCGTTACAGAGGAACTTCAAAGACGAACAAGACAACAATAAAACACAAATCTGTTCACCTCTTCAGCAGTTCCTTCAGCAATAAAAGCAAGTACTTCATCAGAAAAACAAATCCAATGAGACGTTAATGCCCATTAAAAGTGACTTTAGCTCAACTTAAATACACACTTGAAATTTTTGGCTTGATTTAAAAAAAAATAAAACTTTTCTAAGCATATTCTACTACATAGTACCAATGTCAAGCAACAGAAAACAGACGGGAAAGCAAAAATGTGTTTTTGGAGACAATAACTTGGTGATAAACATTTTACGCTGATATATGCAGGAGCACGACTCTCAGACCTCCAGCAGGTGGTCCCCTTCTCAAGTGGGATTGTAAATGCTCGAATACTTCCTGCCGGTGAACTTATGCATCCTGCAAGTCAGAACAAGCAAACAGCATTAAAACGAGAAACTGGAGGGGAAGTTGAGATAATCTGATCCTATGAAACGGCTCTACTCAACCTGGTCTTTTTTGCAGGTTCCACAGATGCAGCCGGCGAGGCCGTTGATAACCTGGCTGGCACACAGCAGGGCCTGCAGACAGCTGGCCACCATCAGAGTGATGAACAGTCCCATGTTGAACTGCACCACATTCTTTGGCTCTATGCAGCGATTCCACACCCTAGAGTTAGTTACGTAAGTCAAGTTTCTGTGTAAAAAAAAAAAAAAAAAGACATTTAGAAACAACCAGAATTTCATGATGTTAAGAAATGCTACTATTAAAGTTACTTAAATTTGTCACCCGTTTTTGAAAGGTGTGCTCCAGTTCTCATGACCAGTTCTGCATAAAGGCCCGTCAGAAAATCCAAGCAGGGCCACAATGAAACTGTACACAGCGCCCACCACACCCACTGCCGCAAACACAATCGAGAAGAACATCTGGCAAAGTCAAGTGAGAGCCAAATGTCAGAAATATCAAATATGAGTTTAAAGTATTAAAAATTTTAAACAATAATCAGGTTTATTTAAACAAAACAAAAAACAACAACAAAAAAAAAACAAAACAAAAATGAAGAACCACAGGCAAATATTTTTTGACAAAAAAGCATTGACATCTTTTCATAAGAACAGTACGGTAAATAAAGGCAAAGTATTTGTGTTCCATTGTACTCAGAGGTCCAAATTTTAGAGTTTCTTGTTTCATCAGGAACGCCTCCAGAGGTCAGACTTCTGAGAAGGCAGATACCTTATATCAGTGCCTTTCAATTGGAAAAAACAAACAAACAAACAAAAAAACCCTCATCTGCCCTAATTTCAGAGTCAAGCATGGCTACAACTCACATCAGCAGAGTAAGACTGAGATCATTTTACATTTTATGACTCTTCTTAGTTTATTCACATTAAGTCAGACGTGTAGTACTGTTGTTTTTTTTTAAACGGAGGACATGTTGCTATGACGTTTGTATGTGCTAAATACATTGTTATGAAAGTGGTATTACTAACCATCACAATCACTATTAAGCATGTTCGGCAATTAGAAAAGTCTTTTTTTCAAATTTGGACCTGGGACATGATAAACTCTGGTGTCTCAAATTCTAGTCTGACATCACAAAATCTCCACAACAAGGGAAGCTCCAGCTATGATTTACATTTAACTTTCAAAAGTGAATTTTATTATTTTTATTTGTTTAATTTTGTGTCACCTGTGAAACTATGACCTGTTGTTGCTGAAGTACAACTCTCAATTTAAAAAAAATCCAGCATAAATGTCTGTTTTTTCTAGCAAAACCCAGCCTTTGCCTATCCTGCACAAATGCACCACATCAAAACATATATAGTATGTCAAATCAACAGCATCAAAAGTGCCTCTTATATGATGTTGCTGGCTTTCCATACAGAGTAGGACTGCACAAGATCACAGATGATCCCTGGTGTGCCTGGATCAATTGAAAAGCCTCTCCTGTCTTAAAGGTCATTAATATGAGCACACACTGGCTTCCTTTTTAGCCACATTCTGCACTAACTAACATAAAGTTATATTTCTGAGGAGGTGCACATCATCTGAGGAGAAGGTAACAGTTTGTAAAAGCATAAATTACCTTATAGTTGATAAATAAAGCATAACTCATCTTATTTGTGAATTTGCATTGTTTAAGGGCAGTGGACGAATAGTTATGGCATGTTGGCATTCAAACTCGAGGAAACCATATGACATGACATGTTGATAATTGGATGGCATTTCTTAAGCCACCGATTGCTGTTTATTTTATTTTATTTTATTTTTGTTTGAGTGAGTATTTTGTTTTTTTCATTGTTTATGTGCCTAGTTTATTCCAGCATTTGACTTGCTGAATATTGTTTCTTACTTTGATTTTTTTTTTTTACTTATAGGCTAAATGAAAATGGAAAGCAAAATAAGTTTTGTCTTTCCTTTTCTTTTTTCAAACTTTAAAATAGAATCTGCAGGTCACCATCGAAAACTTAAATCTTTTTTAGCAACCGCTGCATTTTTCTTGTATTTTCTTCTTCTTCTCATTTTTCATTCAGCTCTTACTTAAATCTGACTACTTACCCCCAAGCGATTTGCACAGCACCCGTTTTCTCCAGTCAAGTGAATATAAAGTGCTGGGATCAACCCCTGTGGTGGCACACATCAGTTGACAAAGGATTAGATGTGATAATATGTGGCCTAATGGATTAAAATTGAAGCGTTTTGAATTTCAGAAAATTACATATTTACTAAAGAACAATGTTAGGATGCATCATGCAGGCAAGATCTTGACAAAGTGTGTGGACTCATCCAAACAGAACTTAAGCTCCCACTTTTTGCAAATACATGTGAAATAATTTTGCAAAGTTTACAGCAACTGTGGGTAAAACCAGTAAAAGAGACAAACTCACCAAGATGCCCCCTCCGATGAATCCCCCCATGTATTTCACCTGCTCAGTGATGTGTCCTTCTTGGACATACTTGACCGACCAGTCGGGGAAGAACAGCAAAATGTTGCAGACGATAGACAGAAGAACTATTGGGTACAGACTAATAGAAATGCAGAGGGAACATTTTCCAGTGCACATCTTGGCAGAGTGAAAACCAATCAACTGCTGTAAAAGAAACTCCTGTTTGCAAAGATACAGCTCACATACTTCCTGTTTTCAGAAAAGTCCCACTTGAGCTTGCCCAAAAATGAGCAAAGTATTTGTACTTGTGCGTCAGCATTCTTAGTGACGGTAAACAGAAGGAGGGAGCATAAGAGATAGGAGTTTGAGAGCTTTTCATGTCCCCCTTAAATGTACTTAAAAAGTAATCAATGAGTCATCAATCAGCACTAAGCTCACTGGAGTGGCAGATGTCTTATATCAATGCTTCCTCACTGGTCCAATTTATGGATCCACTATCATCCCTCAATGACAAGCCACAGCTGACAACTTGGAAAACTTCTTTTCATTTCATCTTTTCCTGCGATGGACTGGTGACCTGTCCAGGTGTACCCCTGCCTATCACCTGTGATGAGCTGGGATAGGCTCCAGCAGACACCCATGACCCAGTAGATGGGTTCAGTGGGTCTAGAAAATGGATGGATGGATTTTATCTTTTCCTTAATTTATCTAATGAAAAGATGGTGCAGACATAAATATGCTATCATACACAAACATAAAATAAAAAAGTGCAGCAACTGAGAAGTAGTTTTAAATAGACTCAAAAATTGTAGCTACCTTTACCTGAGACAAAGGCCCGCAACCCACTCAAACCGGGTCCACAACCCATTTTTGGGTCCCGACCCACCAGTTATGAATCACGGTCCTATATGACCTCAGTCACTACGTAATATTTTAAGTAAACTGTCTGTGAAGTCTGGAGATAAAACATTATCAGAACATGAAAGAACCCTACAGTTTTAGTCAAACAGCAGACTTTGTCTGTGTTTTAGTGGTCTTTGAATTATATCTCTGAATGTGTATCTCCATATAAGGAGTGACTTTAACTTCATAGAAAATGACTCTTTTGCTAAATCTCACAAAATGTGTAAGACTTGATCCTTTTAAAACACTTCTTATTGTCTCCTTATTCATTTCAGCCTTTAAAAAGAATTCAGACTAATATTTCAAACCTGTGTAAACAAGAGTTCTAATTTAATCATTTATTTCAAGATAGAGATAAGGTGAGTACAAGAGGGCTCTATTTACTTGTACACTTTCTTTTTAGTCACTGCATGAAATTGGTCAATATGTAAATTCCCTCAAATGGAAGTGTGCTTTGCTTGTACAACTTTGAAGCAGAAATAAATTTATTTACAGCCTTGATTGTAGCTTGATTTCACAACCATGACAACTCAATGGCAGATGAATTTTTTTTTTTTTTTTTTTTGAAGAACATCCATTAAAGTTTTAATTCAGGGTGGGAACTTTCATTTGGTGGCTGGCACAGCCAATACTCTGTCAGCACTATTGTTGGCTTTATTCACCTATTAGCAAAGCTTCTAAACTGTGAAAAAAGACCTAATAATTTATATTTTAAAGAGAATATATTTTTTATGTTGTTAATTTTACCAACAGGCCTTGGCAGGCTGTAATAGACCTTAAAAGCCCAAGAATGAAGCTTTGCCAAGAAGCTTCTCCTAACCAAGCATTGTACATGCAGCAGTCATTTCTGGTTTTGTCATCAAAACAACTTTTAAAAATGTTTCTCAGCAGCTACTCCAGCACCTTGTGCAATGGCTAAAGGAGCCAGAAGACATGGTGGATCGTTCAGGACATTTCGAGTGGACTATCAATGAGGATGTTTGGACAGATTTCATGAAAATTAATATAAGGTAATATTAAGATAAAGTAAATCAGCCAAGCTAGAATAGCTAACTTTGATTGACATTAGGTTGAGGTGTCAATCAATCCCAGGGCTGTTCGTTCTGCCCATGCGCAACATGGCGCCTCACAGTATGACGAAAAGAGGCTTTAAAAACACTTGAGAAAACCGATGGGTAACATCATGGAAAGATTATCCAGTTTTCCTAATTGTAAATCCATCACAGGGGCATGTCTGGACAAACAACCACATATATTCACTTTTGGGGTCAAATAAGAATCACCAGTTAGCCTAACACACATTTATGGGAGGAAAACCACGTAAGCACATGGAGAACATAAATATTACACAGAGAAATGAGAGCCTAGCCATTGACTTTGCAAAAGTTCTCTCTTTGTGTCAAAGAGGAAAAGAATTAAGAAAAACAGCCAGTCTGTTTGAACAAGAAACTTCCCAGCTGTGAGACCACAGTGCTAACCATCATGCTAACCCATTTTAGCACAATGAGTTATATATTTCCATATTTCATTTCATTGTATTAAATCAATTTTTATTACTTTTTTAATGGGGAAGTAGGAGAAGCTGTTCAACTGATAATTTACATACCAGCCTTTAACCCAAAAGGAAATATTTAATGCTGAATTAATTATTTCAAGAATTGCATTTACTAAAACCCAGTCTGAAATCACTTGTATTTAGTATACATGTGCCGCCAACTAAAATGCTTAGAAACTATTTGTTTCCTGGCCGGGATAAAGCTGTCTGTTTACTGTGACTATCTCTGCAGATAAAAAGTCCCCACTGTTTTCGTTCCCTGCTGTTAAAATCACGCAACATCTGGTTCGCTCCCCCCGTCACTGAGGACCGTTCCCGGATCCAGCTGAACCGCTATGGCCACGTCTCCCGTTAAAGACTTCCTGGTGGGCTATTTAATGCCAGAGAAATGCTATGAGAAGATCTTCATCAACTTCCACTTACACGGTGAGACTTAGTTTCACACCAAAGCGGGAGAAAGGGTGCGGGAGGGGGAAAAACAAAAAACTTTCCAGATGTGCGGAATGGCAGGGGAAAGTAGGAAAATGTTTCCCCCGTTTTAAAGTGCGCACTTGCATGGCGACTTAAAAATGTCATCTGCGTGGACATGGCGTTCATGATTTTGTTCACACCATTTTTAAAAGGTGTGAACTCATCTGTTGTGGTCAGGAGGTCTGACAACATTTCTGTTTTCTTTCAGTGCCCTGCTTAAAGTTCGTACTCAACAGAATTGCCGGATTGTGCATCATACTGGACACATTTCTGGGTGAGACTTAAAAACTTATAATTGCGGTTGTGTGTTTATAAGAAAAGCTAGCCCATCATAACATATTTAGGTTAATTTTATGATTGAGTATACTGATCTAATCAGAATTAAAGCCGGCAGGTTCAGATAAAGTAGAGTCAGTTTATCAGAGATAAGAAAGGCAACATCAGGCCTGATGATAAGACCTCTGCAAGTCATCTGAATGCAGAAGCAAGTGTCCACAGGAACAAAAGCAAACCACGATGAAATGCAAAGTCATGAAGGTTTTGAAATTTCATTTAAACAGTTTTTTTCTAAATCTTTTTGGAGAAGTTATGAATTCAGCATTTATAACTTGTATTTTCTTGAGTACCTGCAACATTTGATCCCTTTTAATTATACATATTGAGGCCTAACTTCCTATTTTGGAAACCACCACGTCTCACTAGTGTCCTTCATGCAGCACAGCTTCCTCAGCTGCTCAAGATACTATGGAGGGGAAGTGCAGAGGGCCTCAGTGCTGGCGCCGTCCTGCTGCAGCTTTACTCGCTCTCATGTCCTGTTGTGTACGCCATGGCCAACAGCTTCCCTTTTTTGTAAGTAATTAACAGCCTTCCAGCAAAGCAGTCAACGGTTGTACTGTTTGTAAACTCTGTAATGCACCAGAATGGTTTGAATATATGAGGGAGGTGGTTCTAATTATCCATTGAGTAATTATATGTATAATGAAGTCCACGGTCTCTGCACCAGCTTCTATCAAGTTCAGAGATAGAAGTTGGCGACTGATGTCCACACAAGTACCTCTCAGTTTTTCATGTGACCTTACCTGAACTGCTCTGCAGTGCCTGGGCTGAGAGACTCATCACGTTGGCTCAGACAGCAGCGATTGTCTTCCTCATCTTCCATTACCAGGGTGACACCCTCAAAGGTCAGCATCTTTGAATTTGCCAGACATATGTTCCTAAAAACATGTATGACTCTAGATAAGAAATGAATATTATGTACTGTATTTTTTAATTGTTTGCAAATCCTTGTAGGAGACCAAAGCAGTATCATGTGACAATTTGACTCTCCTTGAAAGTGTAAGAATACCTTGGAATCAAATGGTTTTCTGCCTTTATTTGCCATAAAGTGTGAACTGATGTTCATTTAAGTCCCAGTAATCAAATACAATGTACTTAGGCTAGCAAACAAACTATTATTATTTCACATGTACAGTAGGTTTTAAAGTTGAACCTCCTCTGGTAGCAGGGACTTCAAAGAAATGGGCAGCACAGCGACTTTTGGTTAGCAGATCTGAACAACATTTGATCATCTCTCATCACAGAACTGCTTCAGCTTACACACATTTGCCTGGATTGAACAGCTTTCTTAAGGTCATACCCAAGCACCTCTTTGGGGTTGGAGAGGTCTGAGATGTCCCTGGACCTTTCCAAATGGAGGATTTTCTTTTTCTGAAGCTGTTCTGTGGTGCATTTACTCAGATGACTGCATCATCAAACTTCTATAAACCTTTACATGATGTACAACTACTCTCTCCACCATCTTTTATCATCGAGATGATGTTGGTAAACTGTGCCCTTTTTTGGATCATATTTAGATAATCTTCCCAAACAATTCAACTTAAAATCAGTCCACAATACATTTTACTACGAAAGTTGCAGATTGCCAAAGTGCTCTATGGCTCTATGACAGCAGCTTCCTCTGTCATGTTCTGGGTCGGAGAGTTTGCCTGGCCAATGACTCGTGTATGATCGACTCATGAACCGAGACATTTCCCAGTTCAAGTGATGTCTTCAAGCCTTTTAGCTGAGGGTTGACACACTGCACGCATTCATACACATTTTGTCTGACAGCTGGTTGATTCTGCAGGAAATCGTGGTTGTAAAGTTCCTTTTCCTCTTCTTTTGTGTGCGTGTATCAGGACTGCTGCTCCTCTCGGGTTTCGGTGGTGCGATGCTCCTCCTGGGTACCTATGCAGCTGCAGCAGTGGTATCAGTGATGCAGGCCTCCAGTTTGGCAGCTTTAATTGCAAGCAAGGTAGCCCCCCAACTACCTGTCAATACATGTGCAGTGTCTGTCATCGGAGGCTGATTTTTTTTCCCCTCTTTTGTTTGTTTTTTGCTTGCTTTGTTGTTTTCAGGTTGTCCAGATAATAGCCAACTACCACAATGGCCACACAGGTCAACTGTCCACGCCATCAGTGTCAATGACATGGACAGGGTCTCTGGGTGTTGTCGTTGTTTCTCTACAGGTATGCTGCCATGACCTGCGCAGAAACACAACCACAAGTTTTACACTTTTCTGCTATTGTTGACTTTATTAACTGACGCCGTGTGAAACATTGTCTTACAGGAGACCGGGGTCTCTTTTACTAGTCTGTCACACATGCTGTCTGCATGTCTCAGCTTTGTCCTCCTGCTCCAGATCTTCAGCTGCACGAGGAACACCGCCTCCGCAGCAAAGAAGAGAGATTAGCAGCGGTGGACGGAAATGTTTGTGATTCTGAGCCAGACGGTGGCCTGCCAAGTGCAGCGCCTCAGTAGCAGGAGATGTTTACATTGTCCTTTTGTACTTAGACTGCTGTAAGTCTACTTACTTGTGCTTAAAAAAGGTCATGAGCTGCTTTTATGTGTAAATGAGAACTCTTGTCAAGCTTTTTCAAAAGTTTCTTGTCTGCAGTTGGTTTGTCAGTGATTAAGGGAATTAAAAGTCTTTTGGCGCCCTCTTGTGACCCAAACACTCTGTCAAGGTTACAGTTTTATGGTCTCCTACCTACTTTTTACTGTTTATTCATTTGTTTCAAGTTGATCTAACTATAATTTTCATAACTGGCTGTTGTTTGAGGGTAGTTTAACTATTTTCAGAGAGTTTCTGCAGAGATTGAGCATGTCAAACACATAGTTTAAGACATCTCAAATGCTGCAACATCGAATGTCTGTGACTTTGATAAAGGTTGAGTCGAATAACTTTTTCTGATTTTTTGGGGGGTTATATTACCTAAAATTCTCATTACACACTCATAGCAAACAAGGAATTAAATTCTTTCTGTTGGCTCGTCTGCTGATCTCTTTTCCTTCAGTAAACAGTGGCTTTGGAGGATGCTGACTTTTAATGCCCCCCTCCCCCATATCTCATTAACAACTTTTAACTTAATCAGATTGAACTCTAAAAATGATTTACCCAAATTTACTGAGCATGACTGTTTCTTTTCTGACAATGATCAGTTTCCTGGTTGACATAAGAGTCAATCGGTTATGGAGAAGAATACTGTGAATGATTTTCAACGAAAAGCTTGTGTCATTTAATCTACCTCTTTCCTCTTCTTCTCAGTCACGTGACCACACATTACCGAGTTCATTACAGGTCATTGTGTTTCAGCTTTCACGGGCCTTCTTCAGTATCATATACAAAAAGAAAATGCAGAAATGAAAACATCTCAGGGAAGCCAAGTGGCCTCAGCAGCTGACAAACCCTCTTGGTTTCTGCTTTGAAGTGATTACGTTTGCAGCACTCAACACAAAGATGAAGCCATGTTCATCACTCACTGACGCATTTGTTTTTGCTATTAATAAATGGCATTTCTTGTAAAAGTAGTGGGGACTGTTTGAGAGCATAAAGTCAGCAACTTAACATCATCCTTGTGAACATGTTAGTGTGTAAACAGTCTGACTGAAACATCTGAGCAGATTTTCGTCTTCTGTTTCATAATAATAAGTTCAAGACTTAAATCAGTTTCACATACTGAAAAATCTGTCCAAGATGATGCAATTACACAAAGTTTCTGTTCTCCGTCTCCTGGTTTGGAAATTTACTGATTGACCAATTTTGACCTGATTCCTCAAACTATCCTGAGGAGATGAACCTCAGAAACATAGCCACTTCTATGAAATCAAGGCCTTTAACTTTCTTCAGTGGAATTACATGTATTCAAATGTGTGCAGAATTTGATTTAAAATATTAAACTAAATTAAGACATTTTACTGATTTTACAGTTTTAAAAAAATGCAAAAGTCCAAAATTATGAGACCTTTATCTATGCTGTGGTAACGTTTCGCTGCTTCAGGCAGCCGAACAGAACGTCATGCTCCCACTACCTTGTTCTACTGTGGAAACGTTTTTTTTTTTGTTGTTTTTTTTAAATTTGGCTTTCACTTCCTTCAATACTTTTGATCCTCTCAATTTTTCACATTTTCAGAAAAAATAGTACTTTACATCAAAAATGAACTAAAACATCAGAGGCGTTAAGACATTTAACATAGTTTTTACATGATTGACGATGTAAACTTGTATAAATAATAATATCATTGGTCAGGGTTTGGGGGAAATAATCCATTGAGCTGAGCTGTGGGAGCTGATTATTTAACTCTTTTAAATAAGATGACACTGAGCACAGTTTCTGTCAATAAAAATAATTTATTTGCTTTTCATGTCCACCCCACATACTTTTTAATGTCAATTTACAGGAAATGTAGTTTGTAACACATTTATGTGAAGCTTCTGAATGTAACATTCATTTATATTGAGGTTTGTTTTTTTTTGTTCTTTTTCATGAAAACTAAACTTCATCATCACTTTCTCAAAAAAACTCTCCCCATAATAGAATATTCCCAAGTTAAAAATTCAACTCTAGCTGCTGAGAGCACATTTGAAGCAAATCCCTTTGAGCTAAAGCATGACAGTAACAACCCGACGCTGACATCATGGCACAGAGGAGGGAGATAACAACCAGACGCAGCTGTTAACTACTGATGGCTGAAAGGTTTTTTGGCAGGCGTCTTTTCTGGTCAAATGTCCGTCACGTACTATTTCAAAGATAACATTTTAAGGTTTTACGAAGAGGTCTGCTTCAGGCTGATCGCACATTATTAATAACTGCTCATTCAGAGCAAGAAATTTATAACAGCAGTCTCTACTACTACGGCGTCTTTTTCTGCTTGAGTTGATTTTATTTATTTCTTTTTTAAAAAAGGTCACATATATAGGAATACTTCACAAAGAACCATTCACTGCCTTTAGACCTCAGATGAGTGCATTACTACACTGAGGAGGCAGCGCTACCTTAAAAGTAGAGGAGTGAGGAGACCAAAACTTCAGCTTCACGTCACAAACATCAATCTTGCTCAATCTTGCTCCTCCTCAGGAGATCAAGCAGGGAAAAATGTGGTTCTGTAGCCACGGCATGCTTACCAGGTTTTATAACAAACACCTTTTACTGTCGGGTGGAAAAGATCACACCAAAAACTGCAAACTTGTTATTTAGTTTCACTTGGAGGTAAATCTGGGAGTACTTTTGTAAAACATTAAAAGCCTGAAGGAAGTCAGTTAAGTTCATTTCCTCGTGAAACTCACAGATTTCAAACTCCTGGTAGATTCATCTACTGTGAGGATGCGGACCTTCAAATTTGGTGGAAGATCCTCATCGGGCTGAATTAAAAACTCTATCAAGTGTCTTTCAAAGGCCACAACAGCACACTCAGACATGATCAGTAACAGTTTAAAGTGGAGCTCAGTGGTAATAAATAAATAAATAAACCATAAAAGCCTCGTCTTTAAAGCTAAAATATTTCATACAGCTGTTCATTTAGGTTATGGTTAGTTTTATGATTCTAATCTGGATTATTAAAAAGCAGCAAGAAAAACAGAAATACTATTAAAAACATTTTGTGAAATAAAATCGGTTTTATAGGATCCTGGAGAGATTATTAAGGCACATGATTCAGTCATTTTAGTGGAACAAGGATAAAACAAATCTACTAAAACTATAGAAATTCTTCAATGAATTTCATGTCACTTTTTTGGGTTAAAATATTCATAACTGGAACATTCTCATGTCTGTGAGGCTCACTTTTTTTAAATTTTATTTTTAATGACTGTTATTTTCTATTTGCTCCTACAATGCTATTACTACGTTGCTTGTTGGTTACTGCCAAGTCATGCGATTAGTAGATTCTATATTAACCAAGGAAACCTCCTTATCTGTGCAAACATACTTTCCACATTCAGCTTTGAACGGGTGAATCTTGGGAGTGGAAGCGGGTTAAAACCAAAACTGTCATCATTTGGACTCTGTTGTGACAGAAATATGCAACGACTAAAATCAACAGAAGGAGAAGGTTTCACATTAAAAGGCAAAACAAACAGCATCTACACAATATAAATGAAGAAAGTTGATCTGTCTGTGTAACAGTGCTCGGGTTTGCTGCTGCACAGACAAACATCTCAGTGTTTCTGAACCCCAGAAATGCACAACAAGTGAAAACTTAGAGTGTATTTATATTGTTTAGGTTTTAATGTGCATTTATATTGCACTGCAATGCAAATTATATTAAGTATCAGGGAAATTCCTCTTGACATAATCTTCTTATAACAGAGGTTTTCATTTTTCTTTGCATGAGTTGGGATTTTAGAAATATTTTATTATTATTATTATGCACTGAAGTGAAGTGCTTTTAAGTGGAATTTAAAGGTAGGCTAAGCAATTTCTGGATGTCGCCATGTCTGTTGACATTTGAAACATCAACTAGACATGGAAAGCTAGCTCCTCCCTCCTCCACCTTCAGGACTTGCTGGGAAAAAACGCCCCATCATGAACTCTACCAAGTCTACCCCCTCCACGAGGACAAGCCCTCCCCCAGCCTGTGACTGGCTGGAGCAATGCTCGCTATGGATTCGGGGGGGCAGGTGGCCCCTTCACTCTGTTTCCAGTGGTGGATGCATGGATGTCTTGGGCCAAGCAGATACTCTTTTCTTTCATTTCTAGAGGACCCCCTTAGTTGATTATCTTCTGTGCATATTTTATGCCATTTCCAGCTGTCCAGACTGATGATTTCATTCGAGATGCATGTCACCCCGAACACAAGTCAAATAAACGTTTTCCCACGACTAGCATTCGTGCTGACTGATTCAAGCAAGGGACAACATTACTTGCAGAAAGTCCCTCATCCCTAGAGTTATCTACGCTACATTATCCTTCACATCCCACCGGCACAATACTAAGGCAAAATATCATGTGACCATCACACGTTCATCAGTTCAGCTTCGATAAACCTTTCTGACGAAAGCGCGTCATAATGATGTTGCTACTGACTACAAGTCAGTGTAGTCAGTAGCAGATGGCCACATGTGACGTATGCTCCACAAGGTACAAAGTGCAGACTCATTTATTTGTTTTGGAATCACATAATTAACTAATTTAGGTGCTATAAAAGTCAGGATGGATGATATATTTACCACGGGTGCAACCATCTGTCAGAGTCTGGCATCTCCAACTTCATTCTTAACAACTTTCCACTTTAATATATTTTCTAATTGGAGTGTAAAATCTTACCTTTGCTCTTTGTTAAAAAGAGAAGGGATATTCTGTTTTTTGTTTTTTTTTTCACCTCATACTCATAAACTCTTTAAATGAGGATTCGTTTAACCTCTACACTCAGGACTTAATGAGTTACCCATTCCCCGGTTTCTTCCTCCCAGGTGTTATCTGATACTCTGGTAAAATTTGCGCAGTTCGTCCCAGAAGAACAAGGACAGAATTGTGTGCGGGCCGATTCGGAAATACGAGGCTCCCAAGCCTTTGTAGAGTCCGGTCAAGCCCTCCTTCTTCAGTGTTTTGGAAAAGCAGTCAGTGAATCCTTTATAGAGCATCCCCTACGATAAAGGAGAATAACACGTCAGACGTAGATGTTTACGCTCGTGTCAGTTTTTGTTATTAAAGAGAAGCTGAGTGATTTATAATAGCACATTCGTTCTTCCAATACTACATTATCCTTCACATCCCAGTTTATTTTGGCAAGTCAAATGCATTATACTTCTAGTAACTAATCAAAAGTACAAAATCTGGAATTGACACTACTGCAGTAGAAAAACACACCAATTAAAGTGAAAATACAGCAAAAAAAAAAAAACAACTATAGAAAAGAAGTAGAGAAGTATAAATTTCAGAAACAATCGCAGGATTTAGCTGTCTCAGAGTCTTCACGCCTGTTTGTCCAGGTTACTGAGATGAGCAGTTCTTACGATTTATGACCAAATGTTGTCACCTGTTACGGTTTCACAGACATCCTGCAGGTGCACGTGAGGCTCCAAGACAAACACAGGCGCACGTTTAACCATCAGGAAACGCAAAGACCGGCTTCTGAACTTAAACATCAAATATCAGTGTTTCAGGTATTCCGGTGGTCACCCTGCACGGAAACCTTTGTTTACGTATCTTTTTCAGATTCAACAGTTGGACCTGTCGCAGCATGAAGAGCGCCGCTGTAACGGATCACGTGATTGAGTGCTCAGTCAGCACCGCAGTAAACGCTGACAACGTACCAACCTGCACGACACCACCGCCTCCACTAATACACCTGTGCACGTCCTGCTGAGACAAGTCAAAAACTCCCCTATGAAAAAATAAAACTCTAAAACTTGCTCACATGAGGTGTAACAACAAGGTATCAAACACACAATAGCCTTAATCTAACCTAATTTTACTTTTTTTTGTTCTAATGCAGTGGTAGCTAGTATTACATAGAGCAGGTCCAATGGCCAGCGTTGTCTCAGTAAGGGGTAAATCCTATACCAAATCAGTACGTGAAATAATCATAATTCTCTATGACGACCCCTACAAAAGAAGTTGCTTTGCTTGATACGTAAACTTGAATCAGAGTGTACTTTTCTTTTCTCCGTGATTTTAGCAGGAGAAAATAACCCTGTGCACAAGCGGACCCTGAAAACCCAGGGAGGTGTGGCTTCGGCGCCGTTTCCACTCACCTTGCCCAGCTGATCAACAGGCTGGTTGTAGAGACGTGTGCTAACCACGTCAAAGGGCGTCATAGCCAGCACCACCACCACGCTGCTTATCATCCCCGCACTCAGAGCCACCATCCAGCTGTTGGCAGGAAACAGCTGTGGAGAGAAGGAAATCCAAACGTTGAGCATTCACACCGAGTGAGTGTCCGAGGCTCGGGTGTCAGCTGAAACTGAAGTCAGAGGGGAGGATTTTTCAGCGTGTGGGGATGGTGGATGTAAAATCGACGTTAAGTTGGCACCGTGATGGGAGCCAAGTCTAATTTTAACCGGATCCTCACATGCAGCGAACAGAGGAATGGATCTATTATTAGCGTCCGTGTTACACAGACGCTCCTGTGGCCCATTTTCTACGTCACCCTGCTCAAGGTGCACGAACTCATCACGGCAAGAGCTGAGACCCTTTTACCTGTCTGACGGGAATTCACAAGTGACGCACGTTTGTCTTCTGTGATAAGAAGCATGAAATGAACATGTTAAGGGGATGCTGTGGGGGGAGGAGTGGTCGGTCACTCCTCCACCCTCATCTGCCCACTGACCGGTACAGCAGCCTGTAAGAGTTCTAGGAAATTCCAGGACAAGAAACCTTTTCACAGATTTCAGGATTCGTCTTGGAACATTTTAGGGTCCATTAAGTAAATATAACACTCTTTTTTTTAAAAATATCCTCATGCTTCTTACGAATGAAAGACTTGAGTTTTCTTTTTTTTCCTCTAAACTGAAAATCCACAAGAACAACCCCAACCCAGCAAACTGAAGCAGTAGCTGTGTAAGCTGCATGTTTTCAGCCCTGGGGGCCAGAGAAAGGAGCAGACTTTCCATCGCAGAGCGCTTTGTCAGTCCCACAATGACTGTTTGTGGAGTCCACGCACAACTTCTGACAGCAAATGATCATCTCTCAAGCCTGTATCTCTATGATTAATGATTACTCCCAAGATCAAGGAATCTGCTGAAAACCTTCTGGCAGTGAGCAAAGCCAGGCCCGTGGGTTTATTCTCGGTGAGGTCATGTGGAAAATGTGCACATAAGGATGTAAGCTCAAAGAAACTAAATTCCAACTGTTGCTCTACTACCCCTTGTTTTCATGGTGAAGGCTTTTAGAGACTTAGGGAGGCATTCTAACCTGCAGGTCAGTGACAAGCTCCTTAGAGGAGGAGAAGGTGGACAGCTGAGCAGCTGAGCCCACGCAGACCCTGGGTACAGCAGCGCTGGAGCCCCTCCACAGTCCCAGAACTCCATGTTCCCGGTAGATGGCTCTGAGAGCGTGGACCATCCCCTGTCAGGAGGACGAGGAGCACATGCACAGACTCTGCTGATGCCTCAGTCACAGTCATACTTGCACTTTAGGTCATTGTGTTACCTGGTGTTTATGTTGATGCCCGACAGCGATGGAGGAAGTAGACTGACTCTGCAGATGAGTTTTTACCTGTCGATGAAGACAGATGATTATTCTCCACATTCACAAGTGACAGCTCACTTTGCCTGGCACAGACTTAGACACAGTGCAAGGAAGGTGAAGTCAAGCCCACTCGGGATAAACGTCAGCCAGCTACTGACCAAATATATGGGGCTCCCCATGACTGCGCCCACCACTCCAGCCACGGCGCCCGCTGCCGTGGTTTTGACCGCGCTGACCCTTCCGTTGGTGTGGATGTAACCAGAGGACTCAATGATGGCGTACGAGCCCAGTCTGACTCCATTCATAAAAAACTGATAAAACAGTCCGGGGACCAGCCCTTTCTGCAGGCCGGCCAGTCCGTCCACTTTGCCGATGGTGTAGAAAGCGTGGAAAACGTTGCGGTAATACACCTGATACGTGCCCCGGCTCCGGAGCTCTCCCTGAAGTTGCATCCGCGTCTTGACAACCTCTAGCGGGTTGGTGAACAGACACGCTCCGCACGCCGCCACTCCGCTTAAAATGAAATCCATCGCGACCGTCCGTGGGGCGGGAGGGCAGATGTGGGATTCAGGCCTGTGGGCACACCGGCCAGTCCGTCCTATCCTTCATATCCGTGAATTTGAGCTCGGCAGCAGCGTTTCCTCCGCCCACTGCCTGGACATCCAAACGCACCACAGCCGGAGCCGTATATCCAACCTCAAACTAACTTCACCGCGGTACCTTCACAGGCTTCCCTGAAAGTCGGAATCTCAGAATCCAGTCAAGCCGATGGCTAAACAGGTATGCGTTTGGTGTCGTTAAGTTCAAGACAGATACAACCCAGTACAATATGTTCATAAATGATATTTTCTACCAGAACCGAGGAATAAACAGCCAAAACCCCATAAAAGCATACTATGATTATTAAAACGCAGACGAAGATGTAAACTGAGTACCTAAACGAAGCCTCTGTCAGAATGAAAGTGAGGTTTTGTAACCTCAGAGTTTTGGGCGTACACTCCAGCCATCCCTCAAACACCTCATCTGGGAGACCGGTACCACGACGTCACTACGTCCCAAACGACCCTTCCTCCTTTTAGCCAATGGAAACGGAGTTTGGTAGAAGCAGTGATTATTACTGAACTGAATGTTACAAAATAAGAGTTTGTTTTATTATGTACTAACCGGACACTTTTACAGGCGCTCACCGCTTTATAAGCTAGTACAAGCATACTTTATAAAGTGGCCGGAAAAAGGGAAAGGGTATCGTTTCATTAAGGCATCATTAATTAGCATATGTCTTACTTCTACTATAAGGTGTACTATAAGGTATGTGTGTGTGTGCGTCAGAGAGAGAGAGAGAGAGAGAGAGAGAGAGAGAGAGAGAGAGAGAGAGAGAGCTTTCTCTTTGTGTGAACTTATTTCTGGAACAGCTTGTAAATGAGGGGAAAAAATGTAGACTTATACAAGAAAACCAATCAAAACTGAAGACTAAGCCCAACTTTGACCTTTTAACTCAACCCAAACTAATCCAGATTAATCTATGGCAGAGTAGAACAGCACCAAGAGTGAAACATAAGAGAGATGCAGCAAGACGACAAAAGCAGGAGCACAAAACGTGGCTGAGGAAGAGAAAAAAGAGCGGCATCAGGACACCATAAAAACAGCAATAAAAGACTAGAGAGGAGTAGTTGAGGCAGCGAATACATTCAGGATGGTTCTTGGCCTGTAATGTACCAAACTTAGCCCTGCATATGTGAGTGAGTAGAACTGTAATGGTTTATAAGTACGGTGATGGGGCTACATATGGCAAAGCCTGTATTAGAATATGTTAAAATTATTCTTACAATAAGGTATGAGATCTACTGTCCCATCATCCAACACTAAAAGCTAAAATCTTCTAGTCAACATACACTTAAAAAGATGGAAACATGATTTTTATTGTCCTCAAATTAATGGGAAAATACTCATGGATAAAAACAAATGCATTGTGTCTGGTAATGATGAAATCACTCTTAATCTGCCCTTTATATATTACAGATCATCTTAGTTCAGACTTCAGAATGCATCTTCAGTTTAGTTTCACTGAAGGTTGTTTATAATATTCATCTTTTTCAGCAAGATTTAAATCCATTTCCAATAGTAACAATGCTGAAGTACAATTTATTATACTTGATCAGCATGACATGATTATATAGTAGAAACCTTTTTTTTTTTTCCTTTCTTGTTCTAGTGTTTATTCAGTATTATGTTTCACTAAGCACAGACTGAAAAAAGCCAGAGCAGAGACTTCGGGGACTTGTTGCTGCCAAGCGCCAGCATCCCTGATTCCACAATCGATCATTTCAGGATCCTTCCAACCAGTGGCATCTGGCCACTAGTGGGCGCTAGAGCGCTGCCCCACCACTCACCACAAGAAAAAGAAAAATATAAAATAGATCAAATAAAATACTTCGAAATATATATATATATATATATATATATATATATATATATATATATATATATATATATATATATATATATATGTGGGAAGAAATACGGACTTATCAAATTTCACTCATTATCCCAGAGCAGGGCAGCCCGGTGGCTCAGTGGTTAGCACTGTTGCCTCATACTTAGAAGGTTCCTGGTTTGACATCTGGCCCGGCAAGAGTCTTTTGGTGTGGAGTTTGCATGTTCTCCCTGTGCTTGCATGGGTTTTCTCTAGATACTCTGGACAATACCTTCCACCGTTTCTTAGATTGATTAAGAATTCAAAATTGCCTGTAGGTGTAAGTGTGCACTGGTGACCTGTCCAGGGTGTACCCCTGAAATGAGCTGGGATTGCCTCCAGCAGACCCCCGTGACCCAGAAATGGATTCAGCAGGTACAGAAAACGGATGGATGGTCTGAAAAAGTTGACCTCTTATACAGTTGTCATGGATGTGAATTCTAGCTATGGAGACCAAAACCATTGTTTGAACTAGGCTGTAAAATGTGTTTATTTCTGCTGCAAAGTTGAACATTTTAACATGGTAGTCAATGGAAACTGACGTCGTCTTTGCAGCCAGCTCCCGGTCGTCAGAGACATTGTCTTTTCCCAGTTTGCTGCCAAGTTCTGTGGGCAGGTAGTTCATTCTTTTCCACAGGCGAACGCTCGATGGCGGTAATGCCCCTTTTGGTTAGCTGTTAGCTACCATAAAAGAAGAAGAAGAAGAAGAAGGAGCCGTAGTACAGCGGATCAGCCTGCCCGCCAATTTCGAAGGATGTAAACAATGTTGACTTAACTCTTCTGACTTTAAATACATTTTCCAAATGCCACGGAAATCATACATTTTACCTCGTAACGGTTAATACGTCTTCAACGACAATGACTTCCAGTGGAAAAGGTAGCACACTAAACACATTTGTTTGGTTTGTGGGCTAATATGCTTTTAGCTTAACCTATCGCCATAGTTATGTCGGTAATTTTTCTCAAGTTAAATGACTTTTAACACGAGTGTTGGAAGATAGTCGGATAACGTAAATCTTTTTTTCCACGATAACCTGAATCCTGAGCTGTAATGTGAATGACAGCAAGATGCTTGACCTCCAAATAAACAGTTAAAATGTTTTACATCGGTTCAGATATAAAAAGCTTGTCAATCAGTTGTAAGAGCACGCTTTAAACAGATTTATAGATAAATAAATATGTATCTTTTAACAGGATTTGGAGATTCGACCGTCCTTGGTTCCAGGTAAGTCACCTTAGGGATGCTTGTTTCATCCACACCAACGTCACCTTTTTGTCACTCACTGTATAGGTTAAAAAAATGTTAAAGCTAAGATATAGCTGTCTCATTATCTTAATCGAGGATCAGACTAATACCACATATTAACTGACTAATCCCTGTAAAACATCCTCGTGTGGTAGTTGTTTCCTGTTTAGTGACTGGAAAGGTTTATAGTTTGGCCAAAAACACTATGAAGTCAACAATGAAGCATCATTCTCTTTCCTGCTTTTCTTATCATCTTCATCCAGCTGTATGACTACTGACATTTTCTTGTTTCACAGTTCTGACAACGATTCCATTAAAGTTTTTGTCCGGGTCCGACCTCCTACCCAAGGCACCGGGCTGAGCACAGATGGAGATCAGAGTTTGTGTCTCACAGTCACGTCCCCAAACACAATTCGTCTACTCTCAAAACCAGAACCCCGGACCTTCACTTATGATCATGTTGCAGACATGGACACATCCCAGGTTTGTAAAGCAGAGTTGTTGTATTGTTAATGTTCAGTTAGGATGTTTAAAGTGGCCACTTAATCCACAGCGGATGTGATGAAAAATAGCTGTCAGCGTGTGATTATCTTTTCTTCTATTACAGGACTCTGTGTTCAATAGTGTGGCCAAGAACATTGTTGAGTCCTGTACGAGTGGATATAATGGTACTATATTTGCCTAGTAAGTGCCTGTTTTTATTTACAATAATAAATAAAAATAATTTACAGCATTTCATTTCAATGTGGGATCACACATTTAATTCCTCTTATTTTTGCAGTGGACAAACAGGCTCAGGAAAAACCTTTACCATGCTTGGTGAGAAATAAATATTATTTAGACAGTATTTTAATTTTTTAAAACAAACTCAAGGCAGCTAGATTAAGCAGTGACTTAAAAAATACACTTTGCCCATCTTGACTTTAGGACCATCTGAGTTGGACAACTTCACAGATGAAAAGAGGGGTGTTATTCCGAGGAGTTTTGAGTACCTGTTTTTTCTCATTAACAGAGAAGTTGAGAAGGTACTTTAACATATTACCAGAAAATATTTTATTTGTTTGCTTTCTAATAAATCTGATACTTATTTTTTTTCTTCATTAGTCTGCCAAGAGTTTCCTTTGCAAATGTTCATTTATTGAAATATACAATGAACAAATCTATGACCTCCTGGATACAGCCTCTGCCAGCCTTTTTCTCAGGGAGAACATAAAGAAGGGTGTATTTGTTGAAGGCGCTGTGGAGAAATTTGTGAACTCAGCAGCTGAAGCCTATCAGGTATGTAATAGAAGTTTATTGTATCTTATTTTAATATTTGATAACACTGTGTATGACCCGTTTAATAAAATTTCTGTCCCACATATATCAGATATGTAGTTGCATTTACCTTATTTCCTTTGAGCTGTGTAACTCTTTGAGACAGAATTTAGGTTAAATCATTAACATAATACTGCCCATTACACATAACCTACTTAACAACTGCAAATAATTTGTTTGCAATTGTTCAGGTATTGTCTATGGGCTGGCGCAATCGACGTGTGGCCTCTACCTCCATGAACCGTGAATCTTCAAGATCTCATGCAGTGTTCACTATGACGCTGGAGTCCAAGGAGTCCATCAATGAGGTGGTGAACATACGAATGTCTCAGCTGAACCTGGTTGATCTGGCAGGATCTGAGAGACAAAGAGACACCCACACAGAAGGTTCCAGGCTCAAGGTAAAGTATTGTGTCAGAATGGTTTCACGTATAAGTGATATTTTTGTTGACTGTAACAGCTGTTTTTTGCATTAATCTTAATGCAGGAAGCCAGCAGTATCAACCGCTCCCTCATGTGCCTTGGTCAGGTGATCATGGCACTAGTGGACGTGTCCAATGGGAAGAACCGTCACATCTGCTACAGAGATTCTAAACTCACTTTCTTGCTCAGGGTAATTGTCTGGACTTACAAAACAGCCATTAGTGGTGTTTCATTTGGAGATTGTATAGCATTGCATTGCATGTAGTTGTGGAAACTGAACAATTCTGGTACTATATTGGGTGTATGTTCTGATATAGTGGCATGAGTTGAATATTTTTATTGTTCTTTCAGGATTCTTTGGGAGGAAATGCAAAGACTTACATCATAGCCAATGTGCACCCCGGTTCAAAGTGCTTTGGAGAAACGTTGTCCACCTTGCAGTTTGCCCAGAGAGCAAAGTTGATCAAAAATAAGGTATATTACATGTAGCAGAACTTCATAACTAGACAGATTAAATAAGATTCTGGTGATTTCTAAATTCAAACAATATTTCATTTTTGCGCCTGTATTATTTGACTTTAACAGGCTATCATCAATGAAGACACACAGGGAAATGTGAGGCAGTTACAGATAGAAGTGAGGAAGCTGAAGGAGCAACTTGCTCAAGCGCTTGCATCTCATGGAGTGCACTATGTGAGAGATGTAGCACCAGGAGGACCGGAAGTCCCTATAGGTAACAATATGCACATCAAATGCATATTATGAAATATATTATACCCTCAGAACTTACTGTTTAAACTCTTTACCAAAATCTAGTTTTATTTTTGATGCAACTGCTTGTTTTTTTTTTTTGTTTTTTTTTTAACGACTTGTCTTTTCAGTCTCATCTGTTGAGAATCACCATGACATCTTATTTAAAGAAAAGTTTATGGCAGCTGTTCGTCTGTGGAAGAAGCAGAATGAAGAGAAGAAGGTGAGTGGATTGTCATTGATTTGGGGAAATTGTTTACTTTTGAGAAAATAGAGTTGGTGCAAGACATTTAACGGTTATGTTTGACTGTACTTAGTTGCTGCTCAAGAAGGTGGCTCATCTCGAGGAGGCCTGGGCACAAAAAGACAAGTTCATCCATTCCAGCAGAATGATCATCAGGTTTCGAGAAGATCACATCTCTCGCCTTGAGAAAAAACTGAAGGCGGGAGAAAGCTCATTGTCAGACAAGGAATCTCAGGCTGTGATCAACCAGCTGAAAGAAGAGGTTAAAATCTTGAGAGATCAGGTAAACCTTTTTTTTAAACATCTTTCTTCTCTGTTGGTGCCAAATACAATCAAGTTTGAACATAATATTTAAGCAACATACCTCAAAAATACTGATCAATCATTAAATCGTTTTTAAAACTTTACATAGTTTAGGCTGGGCTAGTTTTGCTAATTTCTTATTTGGGTGACTTTACTGGATGTGCAGATTGTAGCGTATCACCACTACTTTGTTGCGGTAGCAGAGAACTGCAATTACAGTTTGAAATAAATGCTTCTAGTTCATAATTGTGTATCAATATGGCTTTGCTCCTTGATGGCTGAGGCAACTGTCTTGCTTTTTTTTTTCATGGAGGAAAAACCCTGAAGTTGCTTTGCAGTATATTTATGGTCATTATCCATCTCCACTGTGAAAGACCACCTTTTCAGTTTTATAGCACTTGACCATATGAGAGCAGAATTAATCTTGCTGCTTCTGTCTGTAGTAACATCATCAATAAATACCTGTTCCATTGGTAGCCATAGATACCATAACACTGCGTCCATCATTTTAACCCATGACCTGGTGTGATTTATATTATGGACTTTTCCTCTTTCTTCACACTTTTTTCTTTCCATTTAATCACAGTTGTTAGTCTTCAGATCTCCTTTTGCGTACTTTTGCATTTTCAGATTGCCTTGAGAATCTGATATATTGATGTTTTTGCACTCCCAAAGTCCAAGAAAAGCAGATTTAAAAAAACTAAAAAACAACTAAGAATACTTGTTATGAGGAGAAAAGATTGTGGCACAACCCAAACGCAGGAAATAAAGTCAGCAGGAGTGCAAAACAAAAAAACTCTTTAAAGAAACAAAAGAAGAACACAAACAGAGATCCAACAAAAAAAATAAAACTCAAAATAGCTTCACAAGCAAAAATAACACCCAAAGAAACAGACAGTACAAACCAACAGGCAAAGCAAGATACACAAACAGGACTGATGAGACACAGGTGCAAACAATCAGAGCAGACAGGAGGAAGGGAAGTCTAACTAAAACTAAACACAGGGACATAGACTTTCAAAATAAAACAGGAACCAACTAAAAAACAAACTCATGACAATACTTTCACTGTGCAGTGTTGATCATCATTTTTTCCCACTTCTACCTTTAAGGTTGAGCATCATCCAAAGATGACTCGATATGCAGCAGAGAATTACAGTCTCAGAGAAGAAAACCGTCAACTACGTTCTCTTGAATCTGTGATGAAAGCTGAAGAAGTTGCCTCCCAGCTTACTGCTGAGTTGGAAGAGGTCTTGCTGAAGGCAGTGGAGTCAGATGGTATGACGGCTGTCCTCAAATAATTGCAAAAATATCTTTCAAAGTAAAGATGATTTATATTTAACTCCAATAATCACATCCTGCTCCACAGCATCTGGAGTCTCGTCTACATCTGTGGGATCCGATGCTGTATCCGCAGCAACAATTGAGAGACTCAATACTAAACTGCTTCAGAAACAGTCAGACTTCACGGCTCTCCTCCAGGCCTTTGAAGAGCACAAAGAAATCACCAAGTAAGAAGGTTATTTAATCAAGAAAATTATTCTAAATTGAAACTTACATGATGGTAATTAAAAAAAAACCCAAAACTTAAATGAGTTTTCAAAAGATGAGCTATCAATAAAACAAAGCTGACTGCCTCATGAAATCCTATAAGAGTAGATAGTAGGACATCTTTGTGAGGGCTTCTTCAGTAACATCTTTGTGAAGAAATAAAGTCAAACGGGTGTATTATAGGGTCTCGTGTAGGTTACTAATCTGCTTTTGTTTTCTGTCCTCCATTTAAACTAGTTGATCTGCCAAAGAGATCTCTCTTTTTTGATGTATTTGATGGTGCTACCACCACCCCTGCTTATTAAATCCTCTGTTTGAATGTTGTCGAGAACTTAACTTTTGGTTCAGGAAGAAGATGTTTTTGTAACAGCTGAATCAATCTTTATTTTCTTTTTTTTGATTTACTAAAATTTGCAGTATTTCAATGATAGTGAAATGCCTTTTTGCACTAAGTTTTGCTCAACTTAATATGCTGCTTTGTGTTTTAGGAAACAATTGTCTCAGTTGGAGTCTGAGAAAAGATACCTCAACAAGTCCAACAGACACCTGGAAAACATTTTGGAAGCCACACATGCTTGTAAAAAGCATGAGGTTTCCGAACTTAACAGAATTCATGTCGAAACTATAAAAGTGAGTACATATTGATTGAAATTTGTACTCAGATTATTTGAAGCAGTGTGTTTGTTATAGAGTCAAATATGGAAAAAAGAAGAGTACATTTTCATTCCCTGCAAAGGTTGTTCTTATTTTCATCAGAACACAACAAAAAAAAACATTCTGGCCCTTACCAGGTCATAAAATTAGGTAAATACAACCTCAGATAACCAACACATGACATATAACACTGTGTCCTAGTTGTTTTTTTTTTTTAACAAAAACTACACCAAATTTCAGAAGTAGTATGTGGAAAAATTACTCTTCACGATTCACAGGTCTGTAGTTGCAAAACAAGACTGAATATTCAACCCTCACTCAAGAACAACATACCTTACATTGTTTGGAAATAACTTTATATTCTGTCCTTAATTGAGGGGCAGCAGTAACTGCTTCTGATCATCGCTGATCTCTTTCCTTTTTGGCATTATGCTAACACAAATCTCTGTGCTTCAGTCTAGATAACTGCCAGATTTGCTGCGTGTAGAGGTAGTCACAATTGCTGATGATAAATTAATCAAGCGATATGACCAGCAGCAACTGGTTCCTACTTGGCCTCTTAATCCCAGTGTAACAAACAAGAGTGCACTTAGTTTTTTCACATACCAACCCTGTATTTTGACAACAATTTTATTAAATAAGTGTCATGCTTTTATATGTCGTGTTACTGATAATCCTGATGTATTTATCTAATTTGAAGGCAAGGTAAGGTATTTGGTAAGGTTTTTTTTTTTTTGTCATGGTACATAAAAACTATAGAATTAAAGAAGTCTGTTTTCTCTGTGTAAAACAAACAAACACACACAAAAAGAATAAAATGTCTATTTCTACCAGATTCTCACCACGCCTACAAAAGCATACAATCTGCGGTCTCGCTTTGTGCCGCTCTCCAGTCCAGAGCACCTGACTGGGAGTGATGGTGATGGAGACAACATTTGGGCTGAGGAGCCTCCGTCAGATATGACTGAAATGGCCTTGACAGAAGAACTGCGTCTAGTGCAAGTAATGGGGATTATCCTTTTATGTAAAATAAACTGAGTCCTTGCATTTACTTAAATGTGTCCTGATCTCTTGCCAGGAGCAAACAAGCCGTGTTCAGACACAGTTAAATGAAGAAGAGCTGAAGAACAGCAAGTTGTTGGAGCAGCTTGCGAAACTGGAGGAGCAGCTTGCTGTGATATCCCAAGAGTCTGTTTGCAAGGAGGAGGTAGAATTACCTTCCTTAGGCTTGCTGAAATTTAGTTATATGATATTTATTTGCCCATCTCTTCTAACTGTCTACTAATTGTTGATGCAGCAACTTTCTGCTGAAAGAGCTAATAGGAACAAGGATCAGCTTACCTTTCAAGAAACCATCAACAGCCTGCAACAGAACCTTCAATCTGAACAGCAAGCGGCAGAAGGTGAGGCTCAGATATTAAGCAGGGTGTTTAGACTCTTGTTACTGCTTTGCAATGACAAATTTTTTGCTGCAGAAGTACTTTCTGTTTTCACTTGAGCCGGCTATGGTCTTTACCTTGTTTTCAGTTCTGAAGAGTGAAATCCGTGACCTTCGCTTGGTTCTGGAGTCGTCTGACAAGGAGCTTGCCTCTGTGAGGAACGAGCTCAAAGACAGTCAGAGCGAGCATCAGCAAGAGATGAGCCAGCTCTCGAGCAGTCTGATCAGCACACAGCTCCAACTTGACAAAGTCCAGTAAGCATAGATTCAGCTTAGTGTTATGCTCTAGTTGATGTAATGTGTTGATGTGTTAAAATTCTCATTATCCCGGTTCCAGACTGGAATGGGAGCAGCTTCTGGAGCAACATCGGACTCTGCAGGATTCATTTGACCAGCTGCATGCCGAAGCTAAGTTTGAGGCTGATCACGCTAATCAGCAGCTGCACGACAAGCAACAGGAGATTGATCAGCTGAAGGCAGAAGTTCTGGTAAATCAACTCTACAACCAATATATTCCTGAAATATAAACCTTGATGATTCAGCTGTCTTTATTTTTGTTCATCTAATTTTTTTTTTTACTGAAGGACATGAAGTATTCACTGCAGGCTGAGAGAGAGCACACAAGCAGTCTAATCTCCCAGATGAGGGAAAATAAAGAAAGCACCTCAAAGTATGTTCCACAGTTAAATGCATTTGCTTTTTCGATATCGGTAATCACTCTAATATTAACAAAAGTGACATTTTTCCTTCAGGGAACTTATTGAAATCGTGGAGCAGAACACACAGCTCAGAAAACAAGTGTCAGACCTGACGATGCAAAATCAACAACAGGTCAGTCTGGAGAACAGTGTGCATTTTTGCAAATTGTAGATAATTTCAGTTATAATTATATAAATTAATTATTGGATTTTTATTGTTAAACCTGGTTATCTTATGCTTTTAAGTCCTTAGATCTTGTGAACCTCGAGCAGAATTTAAACATTAACAATGAAAGGATGAAAAGCTTGGAGCAGAAGACTGAACAAGACAAAGTAAATATTTATCTTTTTTTTCTTCCCCTTTTTCAAATGCGGCCTTAGTCTGACAGTTTCCCCTTTTAATACTATTCCTTTTGTACGGCAGGATGTTCTTTTAGACCTCATGAACCAAATCAGAGACCTCCGAAGTGAGCTGAGCCAGAAGGATGAGACCATCAGCCACCTTTCTGGAGACATCAAAGAAATCACAGTGCTTTTCTTCTTATTATTTTTACCCTTTGTCTCTCTTATATAATTACACTGCTTTTTGTAGTTCTCCATTTCATTACACCATGAAATTGCACTGCATACCAAGGGCATGTTTATAATCCTGATTCTGTTGTTTCAGATCAAATACGACGCTGCCTGTCTTGAAAGAGAAAACATTCGGGAGCAGAACTGTAAGATGCACACAGAAATCTGTGACCTGAAAGAAAGGTTGGACAGAAATGTGGCATCCAACAAAATAGAGGTACTGTTATCTGTGTGATTCTTCTTCTTTTTTTCTCCTTTAGCTCCATTAATTCCTTGCAGGTGATTCTAGCCGTTACCTCTTAGTTTTGTTGGTGAGAAAAACATTGTTAAATGATATGTGTGCAACCTCAAATCTGAAAACTTGGGAAGACGTGGAAAATTTTTTAAAACACACAGCAGTTCTTACTTTGATTTGTATTTCTTTGCAGATATTATGAATCCAAGATATTTCATTTTACTGGTAGCATACATTTATCTTTGCTTTTCAGGCCTGCAACACGTAAAAAAAATTGTAAAGGAGGCATTTTAGTGCTAGTAATGATGTAAAAGGAAAGCAAAAATTTAAGAATCACAAAGTGTTTCTTACATTTCCCAAATCATTCAACCTTTTTTTTTTTTTAAATTAGGCTTGTACAATGTGCTCAAGACTGCAATATGTGTGTGTTTTTCTTTTCTGTAGGTTGAGGTATTACAGGAGGAAATCACTTATGCTACTGAGGAGGTTGAGAGACTTACTAAGGTCTTAGATGAGCAGAACAGCTTCCTCCAAGCTGCTCAAGAGCAAACTGCACAAAAAGAGGTCATCATAAAGAACCTACAGGAAAAGGTAAAGTGTTTTTATTTCATTACAGAGTAAATGGATAATAAAAAGCATAGGATTTTGTCTAAACAAAATGAATAATTTCAAAAATGTTCTTTTTGAATCAGGTGAAACAACAGCAAGAAGCCGTAGAGAGAACTATCAGAAGTGGAGATTTCAAACATGCTGAGCTTGCAGTCACACCTAAATCAATATCTCGAGTAAAACTCTTTAATTCTCTCAAAATATTGGTTCCAATTAGGTCTTCTTAAAGTATATCTACAAAAAAGAAGCATGAATAAGTTATTTTACTGTTGTTGCTGTTTACCATTTTCCATCAGCAATCCAGGTGTATGATTTTTTTATTTTTTTATTTGAAGACTCCATGTACTCCAGACAGCTTCAGCAGGGACTTGAGTCAGATGTTGGAGAGCCAGGAACGGGAGCTGGAGAGCAGACGTTCCTCCATGATGACGATGGAGATTCTTCTAGCTGAACTGAATGCTGAGAGGGCTGCCAAGAATGACGAAATCCAAAGACTTAAGGTTTAATTAGGCACAAATATTTAATGTACCTTTAGTAATTTCCAATTTGACTATTTTACTTCAGCTGTAGTTTTTTTTTTTTGTATTTAAAATCAGTGCAGTTACTTAAGCTTTTATTGGTTTTTCATTTTGGCTTTAAATCCTTCTCTTGTGTTTTACCAGGTAGCGCTGACTGACAAAGAGATAGTCCAAAAGGAGATTCAGGGTTTGCTTGACAAGTTTTACACCAAACAGAATGGAAATAATAATTGGTGGGATTACTTAATGTAGTTATAATACCATTACTTCATTAAGGATTTTGGGATTTGGTAAAATTAAGAATGTTGTCTTTTTCAGCGATGAGTTAAATGAAGCCATCAGGCAGTCCTTGCTCAAAGAGCTGCAGGAAGAGAGAGAAGAGAAGGTTTGTTGCTGTTTCTCTGCTGATCTTGTTTATCATTGATTGAATAATTCATTCATTAAATGTATTGCTTTTTTAAAATTCTATTTTTAACCAATCAACAGGGCAAAATAATACAGAAGCTGTCTGATACTCAAAAAAGGTAAGCACTTACGATGGACAGTTGTGTTAAATGAGTCAGTTTGTAATTGTATGGGATTTTAAACGTTGATCCTTTTGTTTTCCTTGTGGATCAGATTGCAAACACAAGAATCCATGCTGGCTCAGTCTCAGGTGTGCATTCAAGAGCTGACTACCGAGCTGAGGAACCGCTGTGTGGAGTTGAAAGACCTGAGCCAAAGGATGCTTGATGAGGAGAAGCTCCTCCAGGTATGGGCTTGAAATTTTTGGAGCAGTTTAGTTTCCAGTGCAATGCAAGAAATGTATTCAGACCTAAAACCCAAACTCTTAAATACTCCATGTGGGTATCAGTGGCTTAAATGTCAATTAATAAAACTAATGTCTAGCTTGCTTCAGAGTGAGAAGATCAACTCAAAAGAGATTTGCATGTCCACAAAGGATGCCTAAGTAAAGAAAAAATAAACACATCCTCTTCTCTGCACTGGGAGTGTGTCGCGCAGGATGTTGACAGATATCAGACCAGCACAAATGCAGTGCAATGATGGGACAAACAGAACTAAGTTTGTTTGTTTACCTGAGTTTAACCAATGCGAAGCAACAAAACACACACTTCAAAGTCAACATATTTTGTTCGCTTGACAACTGTGAAATAAGTTGCGCACGGCAGTATTTTAGGCACCAGATGGAGGGATGACGATAATGTTATGGAGGGAAAGACCATCACAGCTGAAAGCGTTTCATCCATCAATAAGCTTTTTCTGTTGAAAACTACCAGGTGTATAATTGTCACGGCAGTGATAGGTATTGGTGATGATCCTCAGCTCTCTACCAGGGTGACTGCACAAAATCAATTCACCGAGTGAAACTCTGTTAGTTGAATTAGTTATACAGTCCTCCAAGGGCACATC
>JAOWBL010058675.1:0-24462 GCA_028564865.1 Zenarchopterus dispar | reverse complement strand
GGGTGACTGCACAAAATCAATTCACCGAGTGAAACTCTGTTAGTTGAATTAGTTATACAGTCCTCCAAGGGCACATCCTTCCTGGGAAGAGTTAAAAATAAATAAATGACTCCAAGTTATTTGCTAAATTCTTGTATTAATGGAAGGTGTAAAACTCGATGGAGTAATTGGCTAGTTAGAAATGCTCGAGCTGCTTGTGTCTTCCATGTGCTGGGGCAGAAACCGGAGACAGAAGACACTGGGTGAGACTGGGCCGGTCCCAGTTCATCACAGGAACTGTTTAATAGATCGTTTTCATAATCCTGTACAACACTGATCCCAGTCTTATCACATGTTTTAATCTGTTATTTTATAACACATGTACAGTATTTGGAGTCAAATCCTGGAATTTGCCTTTCACTTACACTACTTTAACGTTATTAGATCAGACGATACCTTTCCCTGGTAGGCAAAGATGAAAAATTCTCCATCCTCAACCAAAAGCTGCTTAGGCAAAGCCTATGGTGTTGGCAGATGTAACTGCTAATGACATCAGGCAATCTTAGTTTTCCATTTTTTATTTTCAACTCAGATCATTTTGTACAGTTGTCAAGATGCTATCTATGGATGTTAGCATGACACAGCTGAGGTCTGATAACTGAATCAGAAACCTTTCTTGTGGTTGTGTAATAATATGTAATAGTTTGATATTCTGCCATTTTAGTGTCTAGTTTGGGCTGCATATAAAACCTTTACCTTAAAAAGCCAAGTTAACAACATAACAAAAAGAGGTTTTCTATCTTGGTTTAATATGACAAATAACTTAAGAGCTTAAAAAAAATTAAGCAACGCTGTCCTTGATTTCAAAAAAACAAATGTGAGGTAAAAATATTTCCAAAAGGATCACTGCTATTTTAAAATGACAGACTAATTTTCAATTTCTTACAGGAGAATGAGGTGCTCCGTAAACAGAACATTAAGCTTTCGGAGGAGAATGGAAAACTTATTGGACATAAGAACCACAAACAGAGGATTGAATATCTTGTCAAATTGAAAAAGGAAAACACCAGACTTGAAGAGGTGACTAGCATTTAATAGAATTCAAGGAAATGTTTTTCCTGCTCTTTTTTTTTTTTTTCACATCTTATACAAATTATGCAAATTTAATTCATTAATAAGCTGCATTTCTCTTTCTGTCTTTTTTTTTCCTTCAAGGAAAATGACAAGCTCAAAACAGAGATTAGTTTATTGCAAGAGAACGGTGTGTGTCCACCACCGGGTATGATTAAACCCTTCAAGTGTGATTGAACTGTGAACATCTTCTCCAGTCAAGAGTTTATTTTGTTAAACTCTATTTTTTTATATGTATGTTTTATAATACGAGTTATAAAGACATTATGATTTAAATTGCTTTTCTATTCAGTACTGTACTTATTAAAGCTCATAAAATTGAAAGTTAGACGTTACAAAGTTAGAAAGTTACACTGATCTGGAAAGACGTTGCCAATTCTCAACTTTGAGTGGTGCTGTTCCATCTTTTCTTTGTCTTGTTGAGCCTGTTTTGGATGGAAATTAAATTTATTCAAATTGTATCCACATTTGGGAATGTGTCTTAATAATAATTGATTTTGTCCGGTGCTATAGACTTGACTCAGTTGTGTCAATGTTCTTATGTTTGCTGTCCTTTTTGCATTACATTGTGCTGTGAAACCAGTGCTTTTTTGGCACAATTTATTTTTATTTTTTTTAAAAATTGTTTTAAGTTTTTTTTGCCTTTACCTCCTACATTAGTAAACTTTGACTTTCCTCACATTTTGCTGTGTGTGTGTCAGAATTGTGACAAGTGATTTTAAAGTGATTGAAGCACAAAACATTCTTATTTAAAAAAAAAAAAAAATCTGTTGCTAAAGTAGTTGAACATTAATTTCCTTTTCACTAAAGTACTTGTCTTAGCCTTTGGTACAAGTTTGCACATAAAAACATGAATGCACCTCGTAAACTTTTAACGTTCTTATTGTGTTAGAAATTCACATTGTCAGGCATAGTGTCTAATTTTCAGATGTTTGTAATTAAAACTAAAATGAAATAATATGGTGACATACTGCAAGTTGACGGTAATTGCAATTATTAATCCAGCCTGACGGGGGCGCCGTAGAGTTTTCACGCGCCTCATCTGAACTCGTACCGCGGCGGCGTCGAGGAGACCACAACATGAGGAAAACTACTGAAGAAACATCAAACAGGTTTACTTTGGCGACCAAGTTCGCAAACATTAAAATTACCGAAGGATGCAGTGAAAGCAGGAATGATGGGTTGCGGTCGAAGGAGACGAGGTGAGACGAGCAAGTAAAGAAGTTAAAACGTTTTGGCTAATGCCGTACTAACTAGCTAGCAGGCCTCCTTAAATTAATTAAATCTTTTATAAAAGTACACTCGGTTTATGTTTCTGCAAGAGGGGAGAAAATAAAAAAGCTAAATGTGAAAGTTAGAAATTGAACATTTTTTATTTTATTTTTAAATAAAAACGTCTGACGTGGCAACCGTTTAGTGAGGCCACGCCCCCACTCTAAACAAACAAAAAATCAATTAAGAAAGATCATCTATCATATCTAAGTTTACTCAGTGCTAAGGCCTTCTATACTGAAAAGAAAGCTGATACTCAAATTGAAATGTTAAAAAACAAATGCATGTTTATTTAAGGAGTCCTTGGATAAACGACAAATTCCTCTTTAAGTGGTAGTGTTTGTTATTAGGCCTTATTAAATGTTATTAAATTTTATTAATGTTATTAAATGTTGGATCTTATTAAATGTTATTAAATGCTGGTGTCATGAATATTTTTTTAATCAACAAAAAACATACAGGAATTGCTGAACCTAACAAGAAACTTTATTAAACCTTTTTTGTCATTGTCTTTTTCTTTAAAGAGGTTTGCAGTTTCTGCTCTGCTGCAGTAACTTTTTTTTAAATCAGACTTACCACCTCATATTATTTATTTATTTTCCTTGCATAAGTGATAGATTTTTCTTTGCTGGGCTCTACAAATTACAACGAAACAGCACAAACGTATATCTACTGCTTTTGAAAGCTATTACAAGAAAACATTTGTTCACACTTTAAAGCTAAAAAGCCCATTTGTTATTAAGTACAAAATCCTTGCATCTACCTGACATCTAATCTTTGGAAATATATCCACCACTGTTAAAAGACCAACTGGGGTTTGTCATCAGAGCTACTTTAACCACTTGTTATCCTAGCCTAATGTTAGTTTCACATCTGGTCACAAGTAATATCTACAACTAATACAAATGAATAGTTTGGTCTCCATGCAGTTATGCAGACTTTTTTTCTTTTTTAAAGAAAGATTACATTTGGTAAAGAGTGTGTCATCTCACAGTATTGTGCTGTATGCTTCTTTTGTCCTGAGAGTCCCTTCATGGTAAAATGAAAAGTCCCAGTCCCGGTGGGGTGTGAATGAACCTGAGCGCCTCGTGGCCCAATCCACATATCCAGAGATGGTTGGGATTTCTTCTCTCATGTGGTCTCCGCACTTGGGAACCGTGGGTGTGACAAAGGCCTGCTTTATTTTGTAACGGCTGGTCCAAGCTTCCATGGGCTGGAAATGTGTCGGCTGCACTGACAGGTTGTCCTCCCGATCATATTCTCTTTGGCTCATAAAGTCAATCAGGATTTGCTTGAAGACCGATGACAGCTCCCAGGGCCTTATGTTGTTGGTGGCAAGCACTTGACGAAATCTGTAGAAGCAGGCATTGGAGAAGTTAAAATGGCACATTTTGCAGACAAAAGGTCTTTAACAAAAGTTAACTGCTAATTCAGATGCATTTTGTTACAAGTCTGTGTTTTACCCACTGCGAAATGTGCCTTTTTAATCATTTTTCAGCTACTTTGCTTCATAGTTTCTAGAATGACATATGTAGTACAGCAGCACAGATATTTACTTATGTAATCTGTTTATGTTAGTGCTGCATAATGATGACCTATTAATCTCTCTCTTTCTTTTTAATGACTGGTAAAAAAATTTAAAGTGTGTCTTGTAAACCGGGTCTGTACCAGCTTACTTTGTCCTCTTTAAGTAAATGGTTCACAGTACTGCTCATTGATGTACTCTTCAACCTTATTTCTGTATTGGAGAACCGGAGTGGAAACCCTCGTAGTCTTGCCTCACTCAGCATTACAGGGCATCTTTCACCTTCTCATGTTAACACCCTACATCAGCTGTGTCTGACAGTAACGCATAATGGCTGTCTTGGCAGCTTGCCCTGCTTCCCTTTCCCTTTGGGTCTTTTCTGCTTTGCTTCCTGTCAGCCTTTGTGTTGATGCAGTAGAAGCTAGAAAGTGTTGACAGCATATTAATATGAGGAGAGAGCAAAGTAATGGAAGCTAAGAAACACCTGGAGAGGACTGTAGCTGTGTGGAGGGGTGGGATCTGGGCACACAGGAACTCAAGCTGTTGTAGCTCCGACGAAGGAATGAGGGTTCGTAACCTCGGGTACTTCTGAAACCAGTGGAGACCCAAGGCGTTGTGAGCCAGCCGATGCCCCCGCTCCAGTTCTCTTGCCAGCCGTTCTCGTTCTTCCATATGCCACAAGAGCTCTGTGATCAGCATCCGACTAGGCACAATCTCTGAATTGTTCAGAGACTGTGCTTCATCCCGAGTTTGCACTTTTGTCTCTTGCGACCATTTCATCCAGCTGAATAGAGGCATGATACTTGCTGCAAACAAACCCTGAAAACTGAAAAAACAAAATAAAATAAAATGTATCCCTGCACACGAAGCAATGACTTTGGCAACGGTACATTTTTACATTGCATATAAATAGATTGGGACTTCTATTACAAAATGGTAAAGTGGTAGAACGGCATTATGCCATGTGAGACAAGGTTTAAAGGGAAAAATAATCAGGACAGTTTGAAAGAAGTACAATTGCTTACAAATATACTGCTCTCAAATATTTCTCATGCTGAAACTGGGTCATGCAGCCTGAAAGAGAACTTGTATACTACAAATATAAGACATATTGTAGTTTTTGATTTTTAATTTGTGTGGAATCCTTTAATTACTTGAGTTGTAAGGTTGAAGGTCAAAGATGAGTGTGCCGTATCTTGACCTCTGGTCCCTGCCTGAAGTATACTCTGATTTCAGTCACTTACAAAATGGTAAAGGATGAGTTCCTGTGTGCGTATTTGGCCTGTTTTTCCAATCTGATGGATCCAGCACACTTTTCTCCATGGATTTCAGGCACATTGCATTGTCTGAAGTGTCAGAGGTCAGCCTTGATCTACACTAAGTTTGTGAATCTTAAGGTTGGAGAATAGAGCATTTTGGGTTATGGATTTTTATTCTGCACTATAAAATTAAAATAAAAAGGAAAAACATTTAATACTTGCATTAATAGTCTTTTGGTATTAGCAGGACGGATCTATCACTAAACAGTCAGAAAGTCAAAGGAAAGACGCATACTTACCGATGAAAATGCCACTGGCTGGCTGTTTTTTGGACTGCTTTTTAGAGATTTGGCAAAGATGAGCTTTTCACAGAGTGCAAACTCTGGCTTCTTGCTTCCATGGATCAGTCTGTAAACTTTGCTTCGCCCGGTGTCAACAACGTCTCTTTCGCCCAATTTTCAGCAATAGTCCGCCTCTTGTTTGGGTGTTGCAAGTGTTCTTTTTGTCTTGTAGTTCTTCTCTCGTCCTCTCACTTCTCCTGTCATGCAGAGTTTTTAACAAGAGGAGTCACACACTGCTAACTGACTAAGAGCTGTCACCTTTCCTATCTTTTCACCCCCTCTCTCTTCTGTGCAGTGTGCAGCTTTGTTGTAAGGTCAGCTGCTTTGTAGCTTGCACGAAATGTGTGCATTGGAGAGAAAGAGACGATGAGAGTGCATGTGTGCGCACAAGCCCGTGGGTGTGTTGTGTTTGAGCTCCTCTTAGTACTGTCAGTTACCACTGTGTCCACTGTTGGAATAAAAAATTTCTGCCCACTCTGAGTGCAAGAGGCACACACAACTGGGATTGCTCCTCAGGCTCGGGTCACACTTCTGCTGGCCTGGTTGAGCTGAGTGGGGGAAAAGTTTAAAAGAAATTGTGAAGAGTAGCAAAGTAGGAATTTTAATAAATAGTGGGTTTAGTAGAGTTATAGACAAATTTCTCTGAACTAGAATTTAAGTTTTTTTTTTTTTGTATTAATGAAAACTGCTTTTACTTGGCATAGAGTTTTGTTGTAAGTTGAAAATACTGAAGGGCTCCAATTTGATCTGTCAAATGCAAACTTAATCACCATATTTGCTTAATTCAGATAAAAAAATGTAAAGATTCTGAATTTCAAGGGTAAGTTATTTCAAAGGCTGCATATTGTTATAAAGCTTACTCTGTAAATTACTGCATTAGTTAATTAATGGGTGTATGAAGGTGAAGTTTATTGGTAGTTGCAGTCATTTATTTAGCTGTTTCATTGAGACCTAGTTTTTAAATTCTTATTTATGTTAACCATAGAGAAACATCATTTGATCAGCTGGTGATTGGAATAAACTGATTTTCGTCAGATTGATTTGAACCAGTATTGACCAATTTTTGTTGTTGAAACAGAATATTTGTTGTTTTTCTTTTGGTTCAGTACATCATACACACAAACTCAAAAAATATTTTATTTGTGGAATTGTCAGTAAATTTATTAGATTTTAAGCAGAGAAATGCAGTCCCTTCCCATCAGTAAGGACATCATGATGGCAGTCATTGGGGAGCATGTTGTAGAAGTTTTATACTGGATGTACAGAAATGTAAAGAAAGTAACTTTTAGAAGATGTAATAGAAAAAAAATACGTGGATTAACCACAGTTAATTTATGATACAACAAACTTGATTCAACACTTAAGAGCTTCATCCTGATGAATATGCTCACTGTTATGAGGTTAACAACGGTTAAGTGGCTAAAAGCAAAACCAGTAGAGCGCACAGTGCAGCTTCTGCTATATTTCATTGTTGATGGAGTTGAAGCAGCATACTGAACTTGTGCTTTTGTTAGAATGTTAATTTCACTTTAATTTTAAGGAATATTTGCTTACTTGTCTTCAGTGATCTTCTGTGCCTGTTTTCACTAAAAACCTGTCAAAGTAAGGTCAATTCCTGTCTTGGTTGCGCACCTGTATATCACTTATGGTACCATGCCACACACCGACAACAAGGAAACTTACTTACAGAGCTCCATTAGACATCATGGCAGATGCAAATAAGATGTTCAATAAAATAATGAAGGAAGAGAAAATAAGAGTGACTGAAGAAACGACCAAACGAGTAAATCTTAAACATTGTTGTGACTTAATCTGCACCAGCTATAGGAGGGCCCAAAGTACACAACAAATGGAAAAGTTCTTCTGTGCAGCTTTAATATATGTAGTTGATTACAATTTTAAAACCAAAGAATCATAATTGGCCATAATTTGTGTCAAGTTAGACTTTCAAAATATTTGAAATTGGAATTTATGAAGGATATTGCAGTTGGTGCATCTCTAATTAACAATTTTTTTTTCCTCTTTGAAATCTGTGACCACCTTTTGTGAGGTTAATTTGGTGTATAATCGCCTTAAACTTGCTTTAATTTAACTTTGACTTTTCATGAGAAAAGAAGGGTATAAAGAGTTCACCAAACGGTTGATGTTGTTGATGATGAAACCTATTTATATGTAGTCAATCCAAATCAAAAATGAGAGCCCAACTTGATTTCATAGATCATTTGGTTTATCTCTTGGTTTGTAATGGACAAATATGTTTTTTTTTTTTCCATTATTGAAATGCATTTAACTTTCTAAAAGCATGTAAACCTCTTGAAATTGCTTCAGTTTTTCCCCCCTTTTTGTAGCCAAGCAAAGCCTCTTGATGGAGAAAATGTGAACTCTGGAGCAAGGCTTCAGAAACCAGAACATGGAAAGTGTAAGTATTGTGTCTTTGCTTTCTCTATTTGAGCTACATCCTACTCACTCACATTGCTAGATTATAAAACTTTTATTATTATTTTTCTCTAACTTGTGCATTCAATTCTGCATCCTTAGGCACTTCTCCACCTCCACTCACCAGCTACGAGTACCCATGCTTGCCCATAACCAAATACAGACAAAACGTAAGACGTGGTATTCATGAACTACATTTATTTGACCACAAAGCCTGATGGGCTTTTAGTGCACTCTCAAAATCAAGTTCCTCTCCTTTTGGTCATTTCAGAGTTTTACTAAAATTGTCATCATGTCCTCGGGACACTAAAGCTTTTAAGCTTTAATGCTTTTTCCATTGTATATGGCTGGGCTACAGCCAACTTCAAATTCAACAGTGTTTTTGTTGAGTAATAGTGTGGTAGATTCATATTTCTGAGTCAATATTGTCATTTGAGATGCACTATCTTAATTCAAATTATAAGCATATTATTTTGTCATAAATTAGCTGAGCATATGCATCTTGGACATTTCATAACTTTATTTTAATAATGTTTTTTTCATCACAGAAATGCAATATCTGAATTTGATTTCTGTAAACTGTGGTTATGCCTGTGCTTTATGTTTGTATGCGTTTGCTTTCAGCTGGTTTCTCTCGTAGAAAACAACTCTGTTGTGATTGTTCGAGGAGCCACGGGCAGTGGCAAGACCACCCAGCTGCCACAGTACATTCTGGACCATTACAATGAGAAAAACACCTCATGCAACATTGTAGTCACCCAACCACGCAAAATTGGAGCTACAAGTATTGCTCGATGGGTTGCCACTCAGCGGAAGTGTACTCTTGGTAGTCTGGTTGGATATCAGGTAGGTACAACATTTGAATAGAATTTATTTTCTTAAATATATTTTAAGTGTGTATGCAATGGCCTGCGCATACACACTTAATCCAGCTTTTTCTATGTAGTTTGTTTTTGATGCACTTAACTAAATTTAAATTGGCATATACTGTTAGATCATGACTTTACATCACACTGGATTACGTTTAGCAGACACTTTTATTCGTTGTGACTTACAAGAAAGAAATGCACAGTCACATGGGGAATAACAAAGTGAGTGCGGTTAATTTTGGTGCTAAACCGAACATCACAGCAGCACTTTGGACACAGTTTAACTTGAAGCAAAATAAAAAGAAGGTTCTTGTTACTAGAAGAACATAATTTGTTTAATTTTGGGCAAAAATATTTAGGTTATTATAGTGCTAACGTAAAACTAATGGTGACATTAGGAAAAGAAATTGTCATTATTTATGTGATGGTTAATCTTAAGTTACTCACATATTGTGCACAGAAAGCAGACATCAAATCTTTTTCATCACTCATAAGTATCTGTATGCATGTATGAACAAGCGCTTGAGAGCTTTGTTGCTATGAGGTCTTGCTGTGTTGTGCAGAGCAATGAAACTGTGTCTAATAATAACTGCAGTCTCCTCCGCTTGGTGCAGATCTCTGTAGTTAAGGATGATGTCACTGACAGTGGGAGAAATGATAAACAGTCCATCAGTGTTGGAAGAAAATACTGTTCTTATGCAGCAATAACAGAACATTATGTTTTGATTTGAGTAGTGACGAGAAACATCAGTATTCAAATCAGAACATGTTTGAATTTATCGTGTGGTGTTTCAACATCTGCATCTGTAAATGTAAAGTTTTGAATTCACTTGGATTTTCAGACACACACACACTGTCTAGTTTTCAAATGTTCTCCACAATACCAACCAGAAATGCCACTGCAGATACTACTTTATAAGAAAAAAGAGAAATTTAAAGTGTAGGGCAACTGGATTTGAAATGGCATCCAAGTTTGCTGTTGAAGGACATACAATCAGACTATGGATTTATAGTTATCTGTGGAGAGCTATCATGCAATATTACTTTACAAAAACCTTAGAAATAAAATATGCACTTGCCATGTTTATAAATGCAAATAGGTTTATTTGTATTTTCATTTTTAGGTTGGACTGGAGAAGATGGCCACTGAGCACACCAGACTAATCTACATGACAACAGGAGTTCTGCTGCAAAAACTGGTTTCAGCCAAGTGTCTCACAGAGTTCTCACACATTTTTGTAGATGAGGTGCATAAGCATAACAATATTTATAATTTGTTGCATTTAATTTATGTGTTGGCTTTTATTTGTATAAAATTTTACTACTGTGTTTTTGTGAACATTTCTGTTTCGAAATATTACACAAGTTTGACAAAAATAGTGAAGATTTCTTCTTATTGTTTACCTGAAATCTTGTGATAAGGATGGTAGAAGCTGATTTCTGATCATTTTAAATCTGGAACTGAGAGTGCTTAAAGTTTGTTTTATTTATTTATTTATTTTTTCCCTTGGACAAAAACATTCTCTTCATACTCATTGGAAAAATTTGGAAAAAGACAAATATGTCCTGAGAAAAAATAAAAATGTTATGTGGATTCAACCCAGGCAGCACTACTAAGCCAGTAGTTAGCACTTTTGTATCACAGCAAGAAGGTTCCTGGTTCGACTGTCGGCAGGGCAGGAGTCTTTCTGTGTGGAGTTTGCATGTTCTCCCCGTGCTTGCGTGGGCTTCTTCCCACAGTCCAAAAACATGTAAGTTAGGTTGATTGATGATTCTAAATAGCCCGTAGGTGTGAGTGTGCGTGGTTGTTCATTTATGTATGTGGCCCTGCGATGGACCGGCGACCTGTCCAGTGTGTACCCCTGCCTCTTGCCTGAAATGGGCTGGGATAGGCTCCAGCAGACCCCCGTGACCCAGTAGATAGATTCAGCGGGTAAAGAAAATGGATGGATGGATTCAACTCCCCAATACATAGTATTTTAATGATTCTGCCTTTGCCCAAGGTTCATGAGCGCACAGAAGAAATGGACTTTCTGTTGCTGATTTTGAGAAAACTACTTCATTCCAACTCTTGTTATGTTAAGGTAATTATTTCAGCAAAATTAACATCTGTTAATATATCATCTTCACATTTTTACAAGAACTTGTTTTTTTTTTTTTCTTGTCAGATAATCCTAATGTCAGCCACCATTAACTGCAGGGAGTTTGCCGAATACTTTGGCACTCCCATTCATGGCAAAATAAACCCTGTCTATATGTTTGAAGTGGAGGGGGCACCCTACGCCATTGAGGAATTCTACTTGGATGATCTCCGCCACCAGTTTCCATTCAGGGTAAATAGAACCACATGAAATTGGTTCAAGTAAAAGCAAGTTATTACCAGGAGAGAACAACTACAAAACTGGGTTAGTAGATATTGCAAATAAAAAGGAAACGAAGATTAAATAAAAGTACAACTTAATAGCGTCTAACAACAGCAACTGAGACCTTCTAATTAGTAATCCACCACAACAAAAGTATCATATCTAAGTCAGGCGAGGTTCAGTTTATTGTCAACAAAAGGGGCAATCTGTTGAAAGTAACACCCAGCTGCCCCTGAATGACTGGAGAGGGTTAGGGTTTAAATAAATGGGCTGACATCAGTCATTGGTTGGGCAGGATGAAAAACCGACCAAAAGAGGAGAGAAAACTATGCAACAAACCAAGCACCAGGGGGGTGGAGGGAGATGGGGCCCACACAACCACAACCAAACCCGGCCGAGTTAACAGCACAGCGTAGGTAGCAATCCGGCAACCCAAAACAAAGTAAAAACTTAATCTTGGAAATTTGTGTCTTAACAAGGTTGAGTCACCTCGTGTTGATGACCCTAACATCTCACCTGAAATGTACAATCTTGCCATCAGCCTCATCCAGAGCTTTGATGAGATGGAGGGCAAGAATTCAAGGTGAGGCAGAATTTTTTTTTATGGCATTTCTCAGCTTAAATATGTAAATAAATAAAGACAATTATGATTTGTTTTTCCTCTTGCTGTATATGTGAGGAGGAAGACTGAGAGTGGGAAGACTGATAGAGGCAGTGTTTTGGTTTTCCTGCCTGGGATACACGAGATAAGTTACATGCAGGACGCCTTGGCCAGGCTGCTGTACAAAAGGTGAGCTCTTGAATGTACCAGATTTTTTTTTTTTTTAACGCAATGTTTCTTTTTATTTTAAAAGGAAAATATCATGTTTTTTTGAGTGTTCTAAGATTTTGACTCACCTAAAATAATAAAAACTTGAAGATAAGTTTAACGTGTTGCATTTATCCCATGTCTGCTGAAGTTTAACTTTACGATTTGCGTGCTGTGGTGGGTCAGATTGCAGGTTTATCCTCTGCATTCTACAATGACACTGGAGGAGCAAAACAGTGTGTTCATGTCTCCCGTCCCTGGATACAGAAAGGTAAAATATGCTGCTTTTATTTTGCTGTTAGTTGTCTTCACCAGCAAACCTGACAATCACTCTACCTTCACAGGTGATCCTTTCCACCAACATCGCAGAGAGTTCGGTGACTCTTCCGGATGTCAAATATGGTGGATTTTATTTTTAGTCTTAGCTCTTTTTCAATTTCATTTACTTATTATTTACCATATTTTATAGTCTGTTTTACATGTACATCAAGTTAATTCATTCATTTTTCCCCCACAGTAATTGACTTCTGCTTGGCTCGTCACTTGGTGTGTGACCCAGATACTAATTATCAGTCTCTGCGTCTGGTGTGGACATCCAAAACCAACTGCAATCAGCGCCGAGGTGCCACAGCTACAGCACAAAACTTTAATCGCAGAGTATAACTAGTTGTTCACTTCTGTTCTCCAAAACTTGTTTTCCTCTCAGGAAGGGCAGGTCGAGTATCGAAGGGCTACTGTTACCGTCTTGTGACTAAAGCTTTCTGGAAAAATGAAATCCCAGAGTACATGATCCCTGAGATGCTGGTGAAGAGCACTGATGATGGGTTTTATTTATTTCTATTAATGCTGTTCAGTCTTTGAAAATCTGCTCTTTGGTTTTTCCTCTCCTCAGCTTGCTCCCTTGGGCAGCATCATTTTGAAGGTGAAGCTGCTGGACATGGGCGATCCTCGCTCCCTCCTCTCCACGGCACTTTCACCTCCCAACCTTTGTGATATTGTTAAGACTGTGCTGCAACTCAAAGAGGCCAGTAAATTAGTCCAGATTGCTGATTCTTTCTGAGAGTTATTGTCCAGTCAAATGTGTATGAGTATGTGGTTGTAGTGTTTATTTATGTGGGGGATGGAACCAACCACAGAGCTCTGTCACCATGTATTAGATGATGACTTCTACAACAGTCGCTCTGCCTCAGTTAGTGTTAGGTGACAACCCGATACGACAGTTTTTTGTTCTAATTTTTTTGAGTAAGAGAAAAAGGCATTTATATTATCTTTCTGTGATTAGAAATATGTTGTATTTGATGTCCATGTATCCTGATTTTTCTCTATTCCTGATGCCCTTGCTGTGTTTATTTTTAGCTTAAATTAAGAGGTAGTGATATGAATAAATCTTGATGTCCTTAACACTTGATGGATGTTTCATCCTTCAGATGGGTGCGCTTTCTGCGAGAAGTGATAGCGAAGGTCAGAATGAGGATGGTGAACTAACATTCCTGGGCAAAGTGGTGGCCCATTTGCCTGTGGACCTCTACCTTGGGAAGATGATTGTCCTGGGCCAAATCTTTGGCTGCCTGGATGAATGTCTCATCATAGGTAAGTCTGTTAAGATGATTCTGGGAATGGAGCTATCCCCTTTCTTGTGTGCATATTTACATTTGTGCAGATTTAGTTAGGTCAACAAATCTGACTACACTGCAGTCTTTAAAAATATGTATATATGCATGTAAATGCTAGTTTAACTAGAGTTTCCTTCTTCCTCAGCTGCTGCACAATCTTTGAAGAGCTTCTTTGCTTTTCCATTCATGCAGCAGCTGGCAGGGCACAGGTGAGTCACACCCAACAGCTGCACTACAGACTCTCTGCCATTTTATGGCGATTTTATGAATAGGCATATGGTCATTCAAGTGTCTGTGTTTTAGCATGTTTAGTCTTGACTCTCCTTGTATGATATGTGTATAATGTCAAACAAGATTTTAATTTTTAATTTTAATAAGCAAAAAACCTGCAAGGCTTGACATTCAGACCACTTGGATGTTGCAATAATCGTGGACTTTGTATTGTATTATTTTCTGTGCTTTGATTTCAGGAGCAAACTGGGTTTTGCCCGTGGTACACAGAGTGATTCCATCGCTTTTGTCACTGCCTTTAAGGTGATACTCAGTCAGCATCGAGTTTATGTACCCAAACCATTGACATGCATAGCTTTTATTTAAAACTTAACTTTTGTTTCATTTTATTAGGCATGGTACTCTTCCAAAAAAGGGGGACATTTTAGGCAACCAAAGGTAAATATAACAAGAAATATAACCTCATTAAAAACTGTACACATAAACTTCTAGGTTCAAATTTTTGAGACTAAAATGAAATTCCAGTTACAGTCTTGAAAACAGGCAGTGAGTTTGAGAGTTTGACGTCAAGAATTTGTAACATGTTAAATGAAGAAGAAACATTTTAACCTGTAGTTCTGCATCAGATATTGGCAAATTTGTGACATTTAACATGTTAACTATAAAATGTTATCCTTTTCCTTGAGTTAACATCCTTCCATCCATGAGACTTGTCTCTTGTGAGGACAGAAGGTCAGGTTTGCAGTAGAAGTAGTATAATTACGGGAAAAGCGCGCTGAGATGACTGGACATTTTAGAACCTCTAAATCCAAAAGTAAAATGTACTCACTTGTGTCCATCCATGTGTTCTGTTAACATTACTGCCAGTCTGATGCAGAGATGATAAATATCTGTGAGTACTACAGAGTCATTTTTACACTGAGCTGAGTGCTAATCATTTCTCGGTTCAAAGGCCCGATCAGATTAAGTGTTGATTTTAATTTTATCCAGAATGAGAGCAAATTAAGTTACATTTTAAAGCCCTGTGTTTAGGTCATCAAGTGGTATCATTTTTTTTAGTCTTCGTTGAGTTGACCTAATGGTTTTGAGTGTTATTGTGAAGGTTGATTTGACATAAAATTAATTAGGTTGTAGAATTGATGACTACTAGAAAAAGACAATTTAAAAATTCAGTCAGTCAGATCTTGATTGTCCCGATCTGTTCTTTGAGTTATTACATTTCAGTTTGGCATCAGCTTCCCCATCTTCATTAATTTTAGCAGAACATCTGAAATCTCTTCAAAATCACGTTATCTTGTCAACTTTTCAGTTAATTATAAATTGTCTTTGGTTTTTTCCTGTCAGGATGAACTACACTGGGGAAAAGAGAACTTCATTCAAATCAGAAGGATCAGAGAGGTGCAGATGATGTGGACAGCTCAATCACCTAACTTTTATTCATGACAAAGTTTATACTTGTCCCTGTTGAAATCTTTGTCATTAAAAAATAAACACATAAACTGACAGTCGATATGAGCTGATACAAAAATGGGCTGACCACCAGATATGCAGTGTAGACAGTGCATAACTTTACTCATTCTGCAGGTTGCTGAGCTTTATGAGGACCTGAAGAAACGCGTGTCCCAGTTCAACATGCATGTTGCGGAGGACACCCAATCATCAGACTACACTACGACACACATGCAGAAGTTCATCCTTCAGGTTAGTTCTTGTTGAATATTGATGGATGTTGATTTCCCAGCCTTGGAAACTTATGTTGTGTAAGCCTCAAATTTTCTTGAATAACTGAATGAATTCAGTTATTGTATGAATATGCTGAAATGTTCTTTTGAGAATTCTGCTTCTTTGTATTTTAGGTGGTCATTGCTGGTGCCTGCTACCCCAACTACTTTGTCCAAGGGGAAATGAATGAGAAGCTTACGTCCAGGGAACTGTGCGGCTTCGACCCTAGAACAACTGTGATGGTATTACCTTTGGTCTCGGCTGAAACAGTACAGTCATGAATAATCCATGTATCAGTCATTCTTTGGTTTTTCAGTTTCAGGACTAAATTAGAAAAATAACACTACTATCTATCTATCTATCTATCTATCTATCTATCTATCTATCTATCTATCTATCTATTTATTTATTTATTTATTGAGAAAGTATGACAAAAATCAAAAATGGTATTGATCTGCATGTTCAACCATCTTAAAACCAAAACACACATAAAGGGATTTTTTTTTTTACTTCACAAAATTTGGGGAGGACCTCACAATGAGAAACATTTATGTGCTTTTGCATTTTTTTTTTTTTTTTTTTTTTTTAAATCTTGCTGCTTATTCAGCAGTTCATTGACTATTTAGTCAAAACAACACTGACCAGAACACAGTGCACGATGTCAAGTTGAATAGCTCACGCTCTGATTTCATGGTGCAGGCTGCCCAGTCTGCAACCATGCAGAAGTTGTGGGCATTTTATCTTTTTTTTTTAAATTTAAAACCATCTTTAATGAAAACCTTCAAACAAACTTAATGTAGTTTGAAGAGAAATTTTATATGAACTTGAGCACATTTATGTAGTTGCCTGAGCATTTGACACTTACATTCCTTTTACAACATTATGGGAGAAGCAGCAATATCTTTATTAAATTAGATCTAATACAGCCAGACAAAAAGAAGTAATCGAACACAAGGAGTATAAAGAAGCGCAGGAATATTCTAGGCAGGAAGGAAAATGTGTAGATGAAAGCGTGTTTGGAGGGTTCATTGTATTAAATGCCAGCATATGGATGTTAATATAATCAAAAAACATAATTACAACTTAAATATGATTATCAAGTGTAAAATAAAATGCAGACGAGCTTGAGTTTTGAAAGTTCTAAAATTACGATAGCATAGAGTCTGCATAATTTAAATTTTCAGATTCATCCCAACATGTGTTGGTTGAACATTGACTAATAAAAATCAGAGACTGCTTTTAAATTGTGGTTCAACAGAATCAAATTAAAATGTAGTTTTGTTCAGGTGTATATGCCTTACCATATAAATCTAAACGTTGTTTTCATCCATGCTCTTCAGGTGTTTTATATACTACTTTAGTTTTTTGCACATTTTACCACTGATATACTTCACTTTATCCCTGGTCCTTGATGCAAGAATAACAGTTTCTTTTTAAATGTGCATGTCGGTATGACTTCAGTGTTTGAATTTTAATACATGATGAAATATGAGTTGTGATTGCATCATCAGACCATTGAATTGTTTCCAGGTGAGGAACACGCCTCCGTACTGTTTCCTGTATTACAAGCAGCTGCAGTCTCTGTTCCGCCTTTGTGGACAGGTCAAAGCCATTACCTTTGAGAACTCCAGGTATCAGGATCCAACTGGATCAAAACAGTCATCCACACTCAGCATTTATCCCATTCTAACCTTTTTAAATCATTTTTAATCTGCTCACTCTGTGTATGTTTCATGTGCGTGCACACCTTCAGAGCCTACGTGGAGTTCTACAGGACATCTCGGGACTCGGGGGTTCAGCCTGAAGTGTCTCTTGCCCTCTTGTTGGCCCATCAGTCTCCTCCGATGACGCTCTCAGTCTACCCCCACGACCAAATAGAATCCTGTGCCAGGAACAGTGTCATATCTCACTTGAGCTCTGTGCGGTACGGCTCAGTTTACATTACTGCAAAAGCCTTCTGTAGTTCTGTTACAGCTGGTGAACTCTGTTGCTGCCTTAATTTAAATATTAGTTTTGTTTTGGAAGGATAGGAAAAAAAGTCATAGCCACTGGGATTTGGCTGTATCCCTTTGTTTGTGTGTGTGTGTTTTCTGCATTGGTCAGTAGTGCCCCTTCCCAGAGCCTTAATGAAATCTGACATCCAAGAACTCTGCATGACTCTTTTCAGCAATCACTGGACTCGGAGAGTGGAGGTTTTAGGAAGAGATAAAACCAGTTTCCTCCTACCTCCCTCTGGGAGTTGGGGGTTGAAGTGAGAGGCTGTGGTATTTTGTCCAACAATATACAGTTAGTTATTTTCCCTTCATCAGTATTTCTACTTGATTTAAACCTCAGGGTGCTAACATGTCTTTATAGCCTTGCTTCTGTTTTGGATAATTCTCATTTTTTTAAAACAGCATTTTTCAGTCTACCTTTAGCCCCATCTTATCTAGCATCTACATTTGAAAAGCAACCAGTTTTTGTTTTTCATTTTCTCTTTAAAAGGCAGATGCCATTTAAAGAGCAAAAGTGTAGATAGTGTGAGTGCAGTGGAAGTGAAGGAGCTCTGTTGCCTTTGTGCAGGGTGATTGCTGACATCCAGAGCCAGACTGTCTACCCACCAGGATTTTTAAGCATCATTGACCCAGAAGAGCTACCCCCAAATCGCATGTTTGTTGTCAACATCACAGAGGTCATTCTCTTGTTTAAGAGCAAAAATACAAGAAACACTAACAGAAATTATGGATGTCATACTTTGATCATTTCATGAAAGAAAAACAATCTGCTGCAGGTGCTGGAGGTGGGTCGTTTCTGGGGGTACATAGCCGATGAAGCCAGCTTGGAGAAGCAACACCACCTGACAGCAGAGATAAACATGCATACACTTCTCCCTGTAACTGTGTCGCTGTACCCCAACCTGTGCGTGCTGGCGCCATATTCTGAGATCCCTGAGCAGCTCTTGTATTACAGAGCCAAGATCCTGCACATACGCGGCCATACAGTGGAGGTGATTGTTGTTCACACTACTGATTTAATGTCCTTTTAACTTCATTGCTTCTTTCTTTCTTCTCCCCTGAATTTTTTTTTTTTTTTTGTCCTCCCACTCCTTAATTAATGTCTTCCTTAATCAAGTAATGGTAGAAAGTCCAAGTTGCTGGTCTTGGTGTTTCTGGTCATAATAAAAGTACCGTAATGTTTCAGCATTAACACTTTTTAAAAAAAAATTGTTTTTATGTTTGAAGTACATTCTGTGTTTTTCATGCAATGCATCACCGGAGTGGAAAGTACAATATAGCCGTTCATCTAGGTACCTGTAAAAGTTCAGTTCAAAGAAAATGTTGTGGGAATCTAACAATTGATCAGTAGGTGGAGTGTAAGGGTACAGGCAACCCCCATCATAATGAATTAGAACACCTGGCATGGCATCGGGGCCGTAGTGTCCAAGTAATGACCTTGGTAACTTTGAAAATAGATGTTAGTGTTAAACATTATGATCTCTGCCATTCCAGGTGTTCTTTTTGGACTTTGGTAACACGTCGGTTGTTCCTTGCAGCAGCCTGAGAGAACTCCCATCCGACTTGCTGTCTCACCCTTTCCAGGTAACAATACAACATCTGCCTGAAAAAGAGTTACACCTACATTTTGAACTGGGGAGTAATGCAAGAAAAATTCTGCTTGTGGTTCTAGGCACAGGAGTTTGAAGTTGCCGGGATGCGTCCTTCAGCCCAGTCCATCATTCTTGGGAACCAGTGGAGCAGCCATGCCCGCAACAGTTTCATCACACTGGTCAAGGATCAGTCGCTCATCGCTTCTCTGTACTCTTTTGTACATGGTGTCATGCGTGTAGAGCTGCTCATCAACACAGAGTCATCAAACATCAGCGTGTTGGACAAGTTAGTGGAGGATGGACATGCTGTGAAGGCAGAAGAGTGCTTTGAGTCTAAGGTGACAGAGACGGTTACTAACATGAAAGATTGTAGGGAATGTAAATCAACACTGATAATTTCTTCTTGATACACACTTCTTGGTTAGACCTACATGTAGATTTTTGTTTTGGATGTTTTCACTTCCAGGCATTACAGGAAACACATTTTGTATTGATATTTTTTTTTCTTTTACAAATTAAATATAGTCAGAAAATAAGCCACATTATCTGACACTGTTCCCACTCTTAAGCTCCACAAGTGGATATCTCAGTCATTTTACAAGTGAAATCAAACATGAATATATTTATCAAATGTCACATTTCTAAAATCAATAACTGCAGGTTAATGTGAAGTCTTAATGCATTGAACCTGATGTTTCAGACTAATTGTGCTTTCTAAGGGATATTAATCATTATAAGGGATTCTTAGATTTTACTTTTTTTTTTTCAGCAAAACCACGATACGCTGATGTCAATTTATGAGGAAAAGGAAAAAAGAACATATGTTCCCACTTCTCACAGCAACGCTTGGACAGAGCGCAACAAAGAGGACAAGGAGGTTATCCAGAATCTCCTTGCACACTTTTCCAAGAGTTCTCAGTCTTGTTCCAAACAAAAGGTAAGGGAAAACGAAGGATGATAAATGAAAAAGGACAATAGTATAGAAGAATATTTAATCACACATTTAAACACTTTTGAAAGTATGTTCAGACATGTTTGTCAGTGGATTTTGGACAGCATCACCTTTGATCTGTACGTTGGTGAGTTTGTCCAGAAGATGGAGCCGTTTTCAGTGGCTCAGTTCAGGTTGTTACTTCAAATACACGCCCATTCAAAAGAATTTAGAAAACGTATAATGTGCATATATAAGAAGAAGAATAAACACCAATATAGTAGGCATCTCACCCTGAAGGAGTCCTTCTCATTGATTATGTGATGTCTGATGGCTTTAGGTTTGTCTGCACGGACCAGTGAGCCCTTATAAGATGAGCTTCCACAGCTTAAGTAGGAAAATCTGTTACAGGTAAGAATTACATTTACCAAGACAAAGATCAAGGGCCCTGTCTTGGTCTTTGCTGATGAAGTTTGTCTCCTCTTGCAGGTCTGTAAATGTAGAGAAGTCCAGTATAAACTCCTTGGCCCTGAATGAAAACCCTCACTGCAAACATCTGAGGATGCTGGTGGCCGGGACCGTGTCAATCAACTCCTCAGGTGAAAAAAAAAAACAAAACTCCCGTCCATATCTTTACATTGTGTTCTGTATACTTTATGCTTTTTGTTTGTTTGTTTGTTTTTTTTTAATAATAATGCGAAAGATGTGATGGAAATATTGACCTCAGAAAAAGTTTGAGTATTTTTGGCCCAAATCAGTGATTGAATCTATAAATACATGTTTGTGTTCAGGTAGCTGTATCTTGCTGAAAGATACCTCCATCATGCCTGACATCCCTGGACTTCCAGCTATTGTGACTATGCTCTTTACCCCCATCATGGAGCTGCGGTTAGTTACAAACACCACACCGCTACGCTTCAAAATGGAGAAAAAAAAGTCTAGTTATCAACTCTCAGGCTTTACATATCAAAATATTATTAAGACTTTTTCAGGTCTAAAAATGAGATTTAAAAAAATTCAGATCAAAAACAATGTGAGATATTACACAGTAGCATCATTTATTTAACACACAAACTAAAGCGGGCTCTCCCTGAACACACCTACTACTCCCAACATGAGAGAGAGTGCAGATAACCTTCATCCATCTCACCAACTCTTCTCAGGTAGAAGCTTTTGCTCACTAAACATCAACTACCGTAATGCACTGACACATTTAAAAAAAAAATGTTGTGCTAATATTTAGGACATTTCATGGTCAGACCCCCTCAGTGCACCTCTTGACATCGTACTCTTCTAGCTTCTCTCTCTGTTCCTCAGGTCAAATCCTCCTCGTGGTTCCCTAAACATGTTTTAACACTTGGGGGGTGGGATCTGGATTTTTTTTTTTTTTTTTTTTTTTTTTTTTTAGGCTGCAATTCCCAGAGTGTGGGGACCTCCCTGTCCCTGCATGTTGCTGAATCTGTTTTTAAAAAACATTTAAAGTCTTTTATTTATACAGGCCTTGACCGACTGGGTTGACTAACTTTTATTGTATTTTTTGTATGTTAATTAATTACATTATTTTAGCTACATTGCTGCATTTTTTAAAGCACTTTGTGAGTTTTGTCTGGGAAAAAGTGCTATATAAATAAACTTTATTTAGCTGCTTACTTATTATACAGGAGGGAGAAAGATGAGAGAAGAGACAGAATTGTATGAGTGAAACTTTTGCTAATTTCTGACCCAGTTTGGTGAAAAAATGATAAATGGAGAGTTTGACCAATGAATGCAACTGCTGTAGCATATTGCAATATTGCTAAATAAATATTTAAATTGCATGTATATTTTCTTACACTTGCATGTATATTTTTACGCTGGAGGCCTGAAATATACATGCAAGTGAATCATCACTCATTAGAACTGAGATCACATTAATGTGTTTTGTGAGGAATAATTGGTGATAGTTACATAATCTGAGTGTCGAGTGAACATGATGGGATACATACTCCTGGGAAAATTGCCAGTTGTCTTGAATCTTTTCCACTTGTGAATAATCGTTCACTAAGTATGAGAGACTCCAAATTGTTATTAAATGACTTTCCTCATTTTTCCCATATTTAGGGGCAGAAACAAAGTCTTCTCTGAGATCATTACTGATGTCTGTCCTGTTTGACTTTGTGTTAACACGCCTGAATGCTCAAGACCAGAGAACCGCCATCACTTGCGCTAACAGAGGTGTTGAGGTCTTAGTGGTGATCAGTCTGATGCAGTTGATCAAATCAAGTCCATTAGATTGTCAGCAGCATCCACACTGCGTATGCGTTTTGGCTCATTTGTAGTTCAGTGAGTAACTGCGTGGTGTAAATATGTCTTGTATATTATCTTTTTTGTTTTTTGTAGCACTGACGAGGCGAAAACTTGCTACACTGGTGCCATCTGTGGCTTAGGCTTCAACAGTCAGACCCGGGAGGCCATCCTACCCGAGCATGACATCGAGCTGAGCTTCGACGTCAAGTTTAATGTCGAGGACATCACCGAGGTAACGATCATGTTTCCCAGACTTTGTTATGGTAGGACATATCTGTGCAATGGTCTGGTGATTTGAGAAGCATTAGCTCCAATTAATCCTGTTTTTTTTTTTTTTTTCCTGCTGCTTCTTTTTTCTTGTTCTTTTAAAAAAGCAGTCAATTTATAATTCTAAAGATTTTATCATGGAGATTAAGATTTTATTGTGGCAAAATGGTTTTCTTTTGCAATTTCTGCATCAGAAATGAAGATGGAAAAAAAAGATCAATAATTACTCATTACTTTCTTTCTGATGGGTAAATGCATTTCTTCACATGTTCATCCCTAATATTAGTCACTGATGTGCAACTCTCGATTTTTGTGATAGTTACACCAAAACTTAAATCTAGAGTTTTGGTATAATTTACTGCTGTCTTCTGTTTATAATCAGTATTTACTTTTGTTGTCTTCCATCTCAGATTAATGCTTTGCGAATGGCCATAAACTGGCAGCTGTGTGACGGCCGTAGTAACATCCTGCATCTCGGGCCAGACAGGATTAGTCAACTGCAGGAGGACTGTCGGGACCGCCTCATAAGGTCAAATGCATTGAACCCCAGTAGCAAGTGGGGGGAAAAAAAGAAGGGATTTTTCGAGTGATGTGAACAAAATAAGTAACGTGCTTCAATTTATATACTGCAGGCTGTTCACCAAGTCTCCTCCAAGGGAACCCATCACTCTTATGTACTATGAGAACCAGGGAGAGTGGAACCAGGTATAGGACATATTCTTCCTTCTTTGTCCATGTAGAATAGGGTTAGGGTTAATATGATCATCAGATTTACTTCCTTATATTTTAAGTATTTATTTCTAAAATATGGCTTAAACCTGCAGGTTGATCCTTCTTTAAAGATGGACATCTCACAGCCAGGAGGGGCAAAGGGCAGAGGTGTCCTTTTCCAGCTACATCCCATCATTCTACTCAACAGCTAGAAAGTAGTGTCGAGGTAGTGGAGAAACAGAAATGATAATGTCATACTTCGAGCAGCTTATTTGAATTTAATATTAAAACAAGTGCATTTTTTTTTAAAATTCAAATGGGAGTCTAGTTTTCAGCTGCACAGTAAATACTCAGTTTTCTGTTTCCTGTTTAACTTAGCGGTTGTTTAAAGTTTGAGACTTGTACTGTCTTTTGTTGTAAGAGTGGTTTCAGCTATGGGCTATTAAAAGTAGTTGTCTGCAACAGATGAGGCTTGTCAGTCAATCTTCTTTAAACATAGGCTCATTGTGACCCTAGAGTCAAGTTAAATATATGAACAGAGCAGACACACTATACATGCAGACACATTAAACTCCGACTATGAGAGGTGTGTCAGTGCTGAAATGTATTGGCTTGTATTTATAGCTCACCATTCCAAGTCTCTCTTCCAGAGTATTATCACCCCAAACTTAGCTGATGTGTCACACAACTTAGGTGCTACAGGTCGTCTTGTGAATGTGAACTCATCAGTAAGATGCCTGAAGAGATGTTACATCAAGGTACATTTATTTTTTTTTTCTTATTCTTGTAATTAAATACATACTGTGAGTGCAAAGAGTTAGAGTCCAGGGTCTAAAGAACTACGGAGTATAGTTGAACATAGTACAAAGTTGGACAGTTATTCAAACAAGCTAAATATTCACCAGATACTCCTCGTCTTCATAGTAGTTGAACAACAGTACTTAAATGTGAGCGTGTGTATTGTTCCTTATGGTATACAGAAGCAAAATCCCTACAATTACCACATCTAAGACACATTGTAAATTATTTTGTGCTTAAAACACCGAAAAAAATTATAAATACAGACATATATATATATATATATATATATATATATATATATATATATATATATATATATATATATATATAT